>JAJSRW010002094.1:0-64028 GCA_022414725.1 Microglena sp. YARC | reverse complement strand
TTTCCTTTCTCGTATGCTGCGACATATGCTGCGACGATTTCATGCGACAACAGTGGTTGCGTCTCATTCGCTTCCCGCTAGCGCTCGAACGTAGGCTGCCTCGGCTGCCTGTCAGTTCCCTGCATGTAAGCGGCTAGGTACTGGGAGGCAGTGATTAAAAAAGAAGCACACACGCAATTACGGGTAGGTGCACACTCACTATGTCACGAGCATCCGCAACTACGACGCTACAAATGCATAACACGCCACTCATATTATGCACACATTATTATGCACGGCACATATCACACAACACAGATTCAATGGATACAGCGTGTGCACACACACTTTGCCACACACTCAACAATAGCACACAGTGCACACAAAGTGTGCATGCAATATATGCACACTACTCAGCGTATGCTTTTATGTAAGGCATGCACAAACACAGGGTGACACGCCCGCGCATCCCTACGTGTTGATGCGCATCCTGCACACACACATAAGCACACACACGCACACACAGTGTAAGGCGCTACCTGCACCAGGCACTGCACACACTACATACACATGCATACACGCATACACAACACAATGCGCAGCACACTCAATTCTCATACACACATAAAATGCATACGCTACACAGATTGTGCGACACATACAGTACAACACTAGTCTCATACACAACACACATTACGCGCGTATGCAGCGGGCACGCACGCAGCACACACGAGCACACACACACACATATCACATACACACACACAACATCACGCACGGCGGTAATGCAATACAACACACACAATATTGCAGATGCACATTACACAGACACATCACACATACATACACACGACACCACATAATCGAGACAGATATATATATCGCACTGTTATGGTCTAGCACGATACGACAGCTAATATGCTTGCCACACGTACAAACACAAACATGCACGATACACGCATGCACTACACACTCGTACCACAATACACACACAAATGCATACACCGTGACAAAAATTATGCAGCCATATACAACAAACACACACACAAAAAACACAAACACAAACAACAAACACAAACACGTGAACTATCACCTGTATTGACTTGGTATGTGTGTATTTGTGTATCATGTGTGAACGTGGTTGTGAGGCAATCACTGATATACACAATCCTTACACACACAAACACACGTTACCCATACCCAATACATGACTCATCCCCGTACACAAAGAACATAAATACACACATGCAGACTTCAAATATATACATGGCAAACAAACAAACGCGGCACACAAACATACATAACACATACACACAACACACCGCGCTTCATACGACGCCACTAGAGGTCATACACACAAATAATGCATGCATAACAACCACCTCCACAAACACGCACACACACTCACACACGCACACACACGCAGGAAGCACACACACACACACACACACACACAACTCACGACATGACACCACCGGCCACACACACCCACACACACACACACACACGCACACACACACACACACACGAGGAGCGCACCACAGCACCCTCTCACACACGCACGCCACACACACCACACCTTACATCACACACGCACACACACAGCACATCAAGTGTGTAGTGTCCGATCGTACAATGACAAACTACACGCACACACGCACACACACACAGACACTCTAGATCGGTAACTCAGCAACGCACGACACACACACACAACGTCACACACGCACACACATCACAACTCACCCACGATTAGAGTGTCTACGGGGGGTTGGAGCGCACGCACACACGACACGACCTCACACATATTCACCGGATCACACACACACACACACACACAGCACACACGCACCGCACACAACGACAGCACACACACCACACACACACACACACGCGACACACAACACACACAGCACACAGCACATTGCGGCACACACACTCACAGCTTATTGGTATTGAGTAGCTGGGAGGGCGCTCCGGGTGCGCAGACTTCGGTTTGTAAGCACACGCATCGACACTCTCACTACACCACACACACAACTACACACGCACGCACACACACATACACACACACACATTACTCACACACGGCACACAACAGCAGCACAACGCACTCACCACAGGCCACACTCACCACACGCGCCACAGCTGCCACACACACACTCACACACAACCACATCACACACACACACTCACACACGCACACACACACACAACACACACACCAAACGCACACACACACGCACGTTACACACACACATCTCACACACACAACACAAGCACGACTCGGTCTCAACGACACACACACAACACACAGTGATATAAAGTATTTATGTGAATGTGCGTATTAGTTATTTACGTGGTATGCTGCGTATTTTGTTTGTGTGTATGTATTTATGTGAGGCAAATGTGTTCAAGCATCACTGAATGCACACAATCTGTAAAACACATTAGAGGGACACGTACACATGGGCACAAATACATACACATACACATATGTAAAACACAGAAATACGCACAATGCGGATGACTTCAACAGACATATAACATGCCAAAAAAAAAACTGCAGCAAGCACATACTCAATCATACATAACATCAAAAGCACACTCAAAACACAAAACGCAGGCAAACTGCAACCTCGGAGTGATCACACCCACCCAGCACACACTCACACAGACGAGCCACAAGACGCACGCGCACCAATCCCAAACAGACACAACACAACAAAATACAACACACCCAACCATCAAATCAACACACGGCACAGCAAATACCTAAATCACCACACACACACACAATACTCAACGAACACATATAACACACACACACATCACACGAAATACAACACATCACACAGCACACACAACAATACCTACACACCCACAATAATACACTACATCAACATACCAACACACACAAAAACATGCACACACAAAGAATACAACCACAAATAACACCCACAGGCACACAACACAACACGCAATACCCCAAATACCGCTCACAATACACACAACACAAACCCATACAAACACACATAGTTCACACACAAATACCGGCCAACCACACACACAACACAACAACCAAACAATACCCAACAACACACACAGGCACACACACACACACAATACCCAACAAGACACACACAATACCATACACATCACACATACACAATAATACCCTCAACACACACACATCAAACACACACAAACACACACAAAGAATACCCCACACAAAGAGGCACAAATACACCAACACCAACACACACACACAACAATACCAACAAACACCACACACATACACACCAAACACCACACGACCCAACACAACACACACACAACACCCCAACACAGCAACACAAACCCAAAACACACACAATACCCAACACCACACACAATCTCTCTCTAACACATTTACACACAATACACCTATTATATACAAGAGACACACAATACACCAACACCAACACACCCACACACACAATACCCCAACACACACACCTAACACAAAACACACCCCAACACACACACAATACCCCAACACACACACAATACACCAACACCAACACACCCCAACACACACACAATACCCCAAACAACACACAATACACCAAACACCAACACCCCCACACTCCCCAACACACACGCCCCACACACACACAAACCAACACAACCCCCAACAACACAATACCCCAAACACACCAATACTCCCACACACACAACACACCAATACCCCCCGGGTGGGGGAGCGACACACACACACACACACACAAAATACAAAGATTTACCCAACACACACACACACACCAATACTACCAACAACACACAATACCCCACAACACACACACACAAACACACAAAACACTCACAAAGAATACCCCAACACACACACACACACAATACACCAACACACACACAATACACCAACACCAACACACACTAACACACACGCACAATACCCCAAAAACAGTGCCATGCCTTCCAGTCAAGGACGACGCCCCTTGCTATGCTCATCTGCCGCATTTGAGGGGTCCTTGCCCACAGAAGGGTCCACAGGGGGGGGCAAGGGTGCTCCCTCTGGTCAAGAGATCAAACCCTTTCCGCGCATTGATGAGGAAGACCCATACAGGTACACGTATGGGTATGGGTAGAGGTAGAGAGGTAGAGAAGTAGAGAGGTAGAGAGGGAGAGGGGTAGAGGGGTAGAGGTAGAGGTATGGGTAGAGGTAGAGAGGTAGAGAAGTAGAGAGGGAGAGAGGGAGAGGGGTAGAGGTAGAGGTATGGTAGAGGTAGAGATGGTAGAGAAAAAGTAGAGAGGTAGAGAGGGAGAGGGGTAGAGGGGTAGAGGTAGAGGTATGGGTAGACAGGGGCACTGATAGAACTATACCCAATGCTGAAGTATGCCCATACAGATAAAGTTACACTAGATTGCCAACATAGGGGGACTGAGTAAGAGATCAAACCCTTTCCGCGCATTGATGAGGAAGACCCATATAGGTACAGGTAGGGGTATGGGTATAGGACTGAATATGGGTACAGGTAGAGGTAGAGGTAGAGGTATGGGTAGACAGGGGCACTGATGCAACCATACCCAATGCTGAAGTAGACCCATACAGGTGGAGTTACACATGGGCACCTATGAAGTTACACTATATTGCCAACATAGGGGGGCTGAGTAAGAGATCAAACATTTTTTGCCCGTATTGATGAGGAAGACCCATACAGGTGTAGGTATGGGTATGGTTTTAGGTGTAGGTATGGGTATGGGTATGGGTGTAGGTATATGTATGGGTATGGGTATAGTTTTAGGTGTAGGTATGGGTATGGGTATGGGTGTAGGTATGGTTGTTTAGGTGTAGGTATGGGTATGGGTATGGGTATGGGTATGGGTAAATATGGGTATAGGTAGATCTAATGTTTTGTTGCAGCGTGTTTATGAGGAAGATCGATACATGTAGGGGTGGTGGTGGAGTCTGTGGTGGTGGTGGTGGTGGTAGACCGGGTGGTGTGTTACAAATGATTATTGCTTTGATGCAGTTGTGTTGTATTGCTTTGATGCAGTTACTTGTATTGCTTTGATGCAGTTACTTGTATTGCTTTGATGCAGTTACTTGTATTGCTTTTGATGCGTTACTCTGTATTGCTTGATGCAGTTACTTGCATTGCTTTGATGCAGTTACTTTTATTGCTTTGATGCAGTTACTTGTATCGCTTTGATGCAGTTGTGTTGTATTGCTTTGATGCAGTTACTTGTATCGCTTTGATGCAGTTACTTGTATTGCTTTGATGCAGTTGTGTTGTATTGCTTTGATGCAGTTACTTGTATTGCTTTGATGCAGTTGTGTTGTATTGCTTTGATGCAGTTACTTGTATTGCTTTGATGCAGTTGTGTTGTATTGCTTTGATGCAGTTACTTGTATTGCTTTGATGCAGTTGTGTTGTATTGCTTTGATGCAGTTACTTGTATTGCTTTGATGCAGTTGTGTTGTATTGCATTGATGCAGGCTGTTGGTTATCAGCCGTGATGCATGCATTATTTTTGCTTTGATGCAGTTGTGTTGTATTGTATTGTTTTGATGCAGTTGTGCTGCATTGCTTCTATGCAGGCAAAACAAATGGCACACAAATTATATTTTGATAAAAAGTGCCGAAAACAATTCTCTTTTGCGTCACGTCACGCCGCAAAACAATGTCACACAAAATCGCTTTGATGCAGTGTCACAAAAAATGTCTCAAAAAATGTGTCACAAAATACCGGATGCGCAACATGTAATGGCAAGAATAAACATTGGCAAATGTGGTTTTTAACCTTATTTCATGGATCACAAATGTGTGGCAAAACTAATTTGGCAAAGGGTTTGGGTCTGGGACTTGCTCAAGGTTTGACTTGGAAACATTTGGCAAAGCTCCAATTTGCTTGTTACATTTCCTTCTTCCATGTTTAAAAGTAGGTTGCTTGGGAATGCTTTAAAAAACAGTTCCTCTTGGTCGTAGTCTGGAAATGGAATGATCCAAATCAGGGCTCTGTCTGGCTAACGACTGAGGAAATCTGACAACCTCGTTAATAATGTTGGTGATGTTTTTGGGGGGGTGGGTGGAGGGGGGGAATGGTCAGTGCATCAAATTTTTGTTGTGAGATATGTATGGGTGGACATCGTCCTCCATATGTAGTAGTCCAGGCTCGGGGCAGATCCTTGCAACGGAACGGTGGTGGGCGAATCAAACTTGGCAAACGCCGGTGACCCGGGACCGGCTCACTTACGTGCTGAAACGACGTTGGCAAATGGTCGTTTGCCAAATCATTTGCCATTACATGTTGCGCATACGGTAGTGTCACAAAACAATGTCACAAAAATGTCACAAAACAATGTCACACAAAATCGCTTTGATGGAGTGTCACATAAAAGTGTCGCAAGAAAACAAAAGTTGTGTTGCTTTGGTGCAGGCTGGGGAATGCAGTTACATATATTGCTTTGTTGCAGGTACATGTATTGCTTTGATGCATTTGTGTTGTATTGCTTTGATGCAGGCTGTTGGGTATCAGCCGTGATGCTAGCTCTGAGGAAATTCGGGACGCTAGGGACTTCTGTTATAAGGTAGGGGGCTCTTGAGATAATTTTGAGGTCAGAAAACAACAACAACAACAAAAACAAAAACAAAAACAATGACACAAACTTGTTGTAACCAATTTATACAGTTTTATATTGTACGCATTTTATCTTAAAAACTAAATTTAAATTTACATAATTTCAGCATTATCAATAACAAAATGTAAATTGCAATTGTATTCAGTACATTTGGTGGTTGACCCCATTGCAAGCAAACGGGCTGGCCCCCTCAACCTCCTGCCTTGTAATAAGGCGTACTATTTATTGATTGATTGATTGACTGACTGATTGATGTATTTATTTATTTATTTGTTTATTTATTTATTTATTTATTTATTTATTTATTTATTTATTTATTTATTTATTTATTTATTTATTAGTAAACAGTGCTTTGTCTTCCCTCACGAAAAATATGCGCAACATTATTTTTGTGTTGCCAACATGTATTGCCATGCAGCACTACAAGCAACATCAACCCAGCCGCGAAGCCATTGAGAAAGCTATTGACAAAATTATAGAGGTGCGTTTTGCATTGACTACCAAGTATATATTTCTAGAGTTGTGTTGCGTAATGTATGTATGTTGCAGTCCAGGGGTAGACCAAATAGGCCAAAGGGACTTGCCCAACCATGATAGGAAGGGCTTAAAAAGACAAATCATTGATGAACTGAACTCCAAACAATCATTTTACCTTTTATGTGAGGGTGGACGTGTGTTCTAGAATGAGGCATGGTCCCTCAAATCGGGGCTGGAGCTTGGTGGGTTTGTCCAGGGCCAATAAAACCAAGTCTCCTGTCGTGAACTCGCCAGGACGGCGGTGCCTGTTGGCATAGGTTGTGTACCTATCACGAGCACGTTGAATGTGCTCTTTGGCTTCTGCCAGGTTAGCAGTCTGAAGGCGGACAAAGTCCTCAATAGCTGGTACAGCGGGAGGCGGGCCCCCTGAAAGGAGGGAGAGTGGGGTGCTGATGTTTTGGCCGTAGGCCAAGACAAAAGGAGCAAAGCCAGTGGTGTGGTGCTCACTGCTGTTGTAGGCCATCTCAAAATGTGTTAGTTTCGTATCCCAAGACTTGGGGTGAGACCAAGCAAAAGCTTTCAGCATGTCTACAATTGTGCGGTTGGCTAGTTCCGTTTGACCGTTGGTCTGAGGGTGGCGAGCTGTAGACATAGCTAACCTGGTTTCTAGGAGCTGCCAAAGACTCTTCCAGAAATGACTGGTGAACTTGGTGTCACGATCAGAGACGAAAACTCGGGGGACTCCATATTTTGGAAACTAAAGCATCAAAGCAGAGTTGAGCCACCTGGGGGGCGGTGATTGTTGTTCTGCATGGAGTGATGATGAGGATTTTGGTGATGGAACATTGGAGGACCATCATGTTATCCTTTTTCTTCTTGGTCATAGGTAACCCAAAAGCAAAACTCGCACTTGATGTGCTGGGATGTTGGTGGGTGTATGTGTGCGCTAGTTGTGGGGTTGTGGGTGGGAGGGGCTCCGGGTAGGGTGAGGCACAACTCACACTTGATGTGCGGGAATGATGGTGGGTGTGCGCTAGTCGTGGGGTTGTGGCTGGGTGGGGCTTTTTGTTCTTGGTCATTGGTAACCCAAAAGCAAAATCCATGGACCACGTGTCAAAACGGCTGTCTGGAATGGGGAGGGGCTGAAGGAGTACCATGGGAACTTGAGTGTTACTGTGTTGGCTTTGACTTGTAGGCATGAAGCACACGTATGAATGTAGCGTTGCACAGTATGGCGCATGCGGGGCCAGAAAAAATGCTGACTGACTTGGTGGAGAGTTTATCAGTACCAAAATGCCCGCCGATGGGGGTGTCAAGTGCTTCGCGTAGGAGTCTCGTGTGAAAGGGTTCATGGTCAGGGATATAGAGCCGGGTACATTGCCAGAGAAGGTTGCTGTGCCATGTGTATGGAGAGGTTTGCCCAGTTAGAGCCTGTTTTTTGCGCTTCTGGTACACTGGGTCTGTGGGAGCAAGGAGACGGATCTCGGCTCGTAAATCTGGGGGTTTGACCACCTTCAAATGGAGTACGTTGCATTTGTGTCCTGGCCACCTACTAAGGGCATCAGGGACTACGTTCTTGGGACCGGGGCGGTGCTGGACCTCAAAATTGAATTCTGCTAATTTCTCTGCTCATCCTGCTTGCCGGCCTGTGGGGGTTGGCTGGGTGGAGAGTGATTTGACACTAGTACTATCCGAGATTACTGTAAAAGGCCTTTCCTTGAGGTGGTGGCGCCAGACACGTAAAGCATGGACCACTGCTAGTTGTTCCCTTTCATGGGCAGCGTAGTGGGTCTCAGCTGTGTTCAACTTCCTGGATTCGTAGCCGATGACATAGTCATGGCCTTGGGAGTCTGTTTGCATGAGTACGGCCCCAATCGCGAAATCTGAGGCATCCCTGTGGACCGTGAAAGGTGCCGTTGGTGAGGGGGCCTGGATGATTGGATTTGAGGTCAGTGCTTGTTTGAGAGTGTCAAACGCTATTTGCTTTGTTGGGCCCCACTTACACGTGCTTTTGTGTTTGAGCAAGTCATTGAGGGGGGCGGCTTTGTGGGCATACTGGCGAATGAACACTCGGTAGTAGTTTGCAAGACCAAGGAAGGATCGTAAATCGTGGCAGGTTGTGGGTCGAGGCAAATTCTGAATTATGTTTATTTTCTTTTGCTCTGGGCTAATACCGGCCTGGGAGAGGGAATGACCTAGAAAGTCAACGTTGTGACGCCCAAAGAAACACTTCTTGGGTGATGCGTATAGTTTCTCGCGCCGAAGCACTTTGAAAACCTGTGCAAGATGTTATATATGTTCTTCTTCTGAATCACTGAAAACCAGGATGTCATCTAAGTAGCAGAGAACAAACCGGTCCAGGAAAGGACGAAAAGCATCATTTATTACACGCATGAATGTTGCAGGGGCGTTGCACAATCCCATACCAAGGACCGTGAACTCATAGAGTCCGTACTGTGTGCGGAAATCTGTTTTGGGAATATCCTCTGGTTTGACCCGGACTTGATAGTATCCTTGGGTCAAGTCGATTTTAGACCAAACCTTGGAGCCATGGAGACGTTCCAAGAGGTCATCAATGCGTGGCAGAGGGTCTCTGTTTTTGATGGTTTGTTTGTTCAATTGGTGCCAGTCGATGCACATGCGATTTTTGGGGACAAATAGGACATGGGCACCATATGGTGAGCAACTGGAACGGATAAAGCCTTTTTCAAGGAGTTCGGCCAGATGTGTGCGCAAGGTCTCTGTTTCATCTACACTCATTCGGTATGGGGCTTTGCTTGGAGGCTGTGAGCCAGGTTCTTCTAATATCTCATGCTCCACGGCACGTTCTGGGGGTAACCCAGTTGGAAGGGTGGTGGGCATTACCTCAGCATACTCGTGAACAAGTACTTGAAGTTTTGCATGATTGCAAGGACGCATGTGACTCTGAACTGTCGTTTCAGTAGAGAGGGGAATTGCACTTGGTTCTTCTTTTGGGTGTCGCATTTTAGAAAGGGGGGCCACCCCAAGTACCGGCCCTTCTAGTACCGGCCCTTCTGGTACCGGCCCTTCTGGTACCGGCCCTTCTTAAATTTGTTATTTACTTGGCACTGCAGGATTTGAACCTGCGACCGAAGGCTTATATCATCGTTCTTG
Source organism: Microglena sp. YARC (assembly GCA_022414725.1). Lineage (NCBI taxonomy): Eukaryota > Viridiplantae > Chlorophyta > Chlorophyceae > Chlamydomonadales > Chlamydomonadaceae > Microglena > Microglena sp. YARC. Next base: position 53,794 of record JAJSRW010002094.1, on the reverse strand, counting down.
TAGGGGGGGATGGGAGGTTTACAGGGGGTGAGGTTGGGGGGTGGGCGTGGTTTGATAACACCTTCGGCCAGGAGAGAAGCCAATGTTTCAGGCATGAGTTCGTCTGTTTCTGGGGAGAGGTTGAATTGCCTTTGAGGAGGGGTGATTGCTCTATGACGCCAGTGTATTGATCCTGAGCTGTTACGGGCAGGGGGTAAGCCTTCAGGAGTAGAGAAAATGGATGCATTGTCTCGTAATATCCTTTGCAGTCGCGATTGACCACCAATGGAAAGGAGGGTATCGTGAGGTCGGGGCATGTCTGCAATTATTGCCGGGTTGAAGGGCATCTCAAAATGAGGTATGTCCTCGGGCAATCTGGTGGGTGTGAAACCTTGGGAATCTCCTGATGCGTACTCTTGAAAGATGGGATGTGGTTGTGTTTGATGGCTCATGCAGGGGTCCTCGGTCACCGGTGGTGGTGGGGGGGCGGGGGTGTCATCCTCAAGTGGATTGACTATTGCTAAGAATGCCTGTTCACGTCGCACACATTTTCTCATTTGCAGAGCAGAGAGAAGCTCGACTCTATCAGGGGGTGTGAGTGTGGTATCGAGTAAGCGTCGATGGAAATTGGCATCTAGCTCGTGCCAACGTCCTCGGTGTGAGAAAGAGATTACATCCTCTCTCCAATCGATAGTGGGATTGTGTGTTCTGAGCCAGGGTTTACCGAGCACAACATCAAAATCAGAGGTCTGGTTCGTTACAGAGAGAGAGATGTGGTGACGATAGTCATCGATGTTCACTTCTGCTGCTGGATTTTTCCTGGTTACAGCGTGAATTGTACCATCTCCCATGGATACTGACGTGGGTGTTGTTGTGGCAGCCGTTGGAAGGTTGGTTGTGCGGGGGAATGTTTCAGAAACGAAGTTGTTGGTGGCACCTCCATCTATGAGGATGGTACACTTATGACCATTTAACTTGCCCTTGAGCAACAAAAGTTTCTCTGGGCGATCTGGGTCCAGATGTTGTGCAGACAGAGAGACTATATGGAAGGAGGGCTTGATACCGGCAAGATGGGTGGGTGGGTGTTGGTCGGTGGGGTTGAAATGCTTGAAGTCACTGTAGCTCACACCAACACGTGACACCTCCCAACAGACCAACAACTTGACTCCACATTGGGTTGGGTTGGGATAGGTTGGGATGGGTCGGGTCGGGTTGGGATAGGCTGGGTTGGGATGGGTCAACAAATGACAAGATGGGCTCAGAACGTGAGGACGACATCTCGTCAAGGTCTTTGCTATCATTGCTGCTATTGTGCCTATCTAACCCAATGTTGAGGATAGGGTTTTCCCTAGGGTCTATGGTGTTCTCGCCGCTCTCGTCAATTCTGTATAGAGCTGAGGAGGTGTACATTAACTGTGGAACGGGCTGCGTTGCTTTTGTGTTCGGGGGCGCTACTGTGTTTGGGGGCTCTACTGTGTTCGGGGGCGCTACTGTGTTCGGGGGCGCTACTATGTTTGAGGGCGCTACTGTGTTCGGGGCGCTACTGTGTTCGGGGCTCTACTATGTTTGAGGGCGCTACTGTCTTCAGGGGCGCTACTGTGTTCGGGGCGCTACTGTGTTCGGGGGCGCTACTGTGTTTGGGGGCGCTACTGTGTTCGGGGGCGCTACTGAGTTTGAGGGCGCTACTGTGTTCGGGGGCGCTACTGTGTTCGGGTGCGCTACTGTGTTTGAGGGCGCTACTGTGTTCGGGTGCGCTACTGTGTTTGAGGGCGCTACTGTGTTCGGGGGCGCTACTGTGTTCGGGGGCTCTACTATGTTTGAGGGCGCTACTGTGTTCGGGGGCGCTACTGTGTTCGGGGGCTCTACTATGTTTGAGGGCGCTACTGTGTTCGGGGGCGCTACTGTGTTTAAGGGCGCTGTTGTGTTCTGGGGCTCTACTGTGTTCGGGGGCTCTACTGTGTTCGGGGGCTCTACTGTTTTCCGTGTTACCACTGTGTTCTGTGGTTCAATTGTGGGCACAAGGCGTGAAATTTCTCGATCTGGGTTACATGGGTTGAATAGCAATGGCGTTGGGGGCAACAAACCGCAAACAAACCGCACGTTAGTGGCATAAGGAGACTTAACCACTATAGTGGGTGGGGAGGTGGTTACCTCTGGAATCCTCCTCACCCTTGGCGGCGGTTGAGGTTGTCTTGTTGTTGTGGCCGGGTGGGGCACTTCTGGTACCAATGGCCTAGTTGGCGGCAACAGAAGCACCCGTAGTTGGCCATCAGGTATTCTCTTTCGTCGTCAGTCATGGGTTGGAGTTGGGGGTGGGGGGGGTGTTGTAACCAGCCCTGTACCCGTTTCCCGGGGGCGGTGGGCGGGGGTAGGGAAAAGCAGGTCTGTTCCCTTGGTGGGGCGGGGGCTGCCTAACACCCTGGTATGGTTGGGGTCGCCTGTCACCTTGGTGGGCCACTTTGTCCAGGCTTGGTGATGAGTTTGTAGTGCTAGGGCCACTTTGTCCAGGCTTGTTGATGAGTTTGTAGTGCTAGGGCCACTTTGTCCAGGCTTGGTGATGAGTTTGTAGTGCTAGGGCCACTTTGTCCAGGCTTGGTGATGAGTTTGTGGTGCTAGAGGCGGTGCATGGGTATCAGTGGACCTGGCATGCTCATCATAGAGATCCCGCCTGTCTTTAGGGCGGCGACCGGTGAGGGCATGCATGCTCATGACATCGATGTCCATGGCATCTATTGGGGTCCAATAGGGGTGTGGGGTAGCCGCAGGAACACTGTCACCTTGGGAAGCACTGACCTTGTGGGCCAATACAATAGCCTCCTCGCTCAATAGAGGTGACTCCATGGGTTAGGATCCAGTTTTGTTGGGCGGCTTTTAAGCCCCGAATAAATCTGTCCAACCCTTCAGCCGGGCTAAGATCATCGATCTTGAGGGCCAAAGCCTGAAAGGAGTCTACATATTCTCGGATACTTCCACTATGGGAGAGGGCGGAGAGCTTATCCCTGGCCATCTCCTTTGCATTGACTAAGTAAAACTTGCTAACTAACTGGCTCTTGAAGTCAGCGAAAGTGTGGATAGGGTGGGATAACTTGTGAGACTATTTTTGCATGAGCATCCACCATTGCCCTGCCTGCCCACGTAGCAGACTGCTAGCATACTAAATCTTGTAGTCTTCTGTGAGAGTGGACTGGTTTCGTGTGGTGAGGAGGGTGTAGTACGTTTCCATTTGGAAAAGCCATGTCTCAGCTTCCATGCCTCCAGTGCCGATGTGTTCACCTAGGAACTTATCCGGTTGGACCGGTTTGGGGTCACTAACTTTGGAATGTTGGTTTTGCATGAATCCACCAGCATGGAGGTCAGCCAGAATTTGGTGCCTTATTTGCTGCATCATTTCTGGCTGTTGCATTTCTGGCTGTTGCATTTGTGGTTGTTGCGGTGTTTGTGGTTGTTGCTGTTGTTGGTCACCATCGTGCGGCTTAGGGTCGTTGTGGGGTTGCTGATCAAAGCTCATTTTTTTGTTTATGACCTGGATCGCTTAGCTAGTGGCACATCCCTGCTAGGGGGAGGTCTGGTAGGGCTAGGAGGTGGAAGGGGGGGGGAAGTTCGTGGTGGAGTTGAGGGGGCTTCTATAAGCTCCCTGTCGTGAGCCCCAATAGCTATCACGTGGTAGAAAGTTATATGTGTTCGTTGATGGATAGTAGAGCTGTATGTGTTCCGGTAAATCCGTCGTTCTCCTGGGTAAGTGCACGGTGTCCACGGCGCATCCCACCGTGTGTTCATTGTGCACCTTGGGCCACTATGTGAATCCAGGTGAGAGAGAGAGAGAGAGAGAGAGAGAGAGAGAGAGAGAGAGATTGGGACTTGGATAGATATTACAAAAGAGACCGTGAGTTCATTGTCTTCTTAATTATTAATCACACCGGATGTACTCTTAAGGTGGAACTAGAAGGGGAGTCTATGAAAGTACTCGAAGGGGGTCTATGAAAGTACTGCAAAGTACTGAACGGATTAAGGGGTGTTCGTCACCACAGGCTTGTCAGCCATGAGAGCCGTTAACTGGTCGATTCTGGCTTCTCTGCGGCCCAATTTGAGATTGAGCTCGTTGATCACGTGATCTTGGTGGTCTAGAGCACCTTTGTTGAGGCCAAGCTGCGTGAAAATTTTCTCTTACGCATCAAAATTTTTCACGCAGCTTGGCCTCAACAAAGGTGCTCTAGACCACCAAGATCACGTGATCAACGAGCTCAATCTCAAATTGGGCCGCAGAGAAGCCAGAATCGACCAGTTAACGGCTCTCATGGCTGACAAGCCTTTGGTGACGAACACCCCTTAATCCGTTCAGTACTTTGCAGTACTTTCATAGACCCCCTTCGAGTACTTTCATAGACTCCCCTTCTAGTACCACCTTAGAGGACCTGAGTTTGTGCTTCATTGATCATTTAATTATACAATATAATTAAATTGTCATCTCATCTGAGATGATAATTTAATTGTGCGATTCTCATCGCATTTTTTTACAAATTGTATTAAGTATTTGCATCATTCAAAGGCCTGCCTGCTAACCCTGATGGGGGCCTTGACTTTGTTCTACAGTGATAATTTAATTATATTTAGGGTTAGGTCGAGGGGTATAGTGGCTTCGCACTATTAGCGCTACTAGCGCTTACTAGCGCTAAAATAAATCCCGGAAATTAGCGCTAGGTCAAGGTGAAGAGAAGAGAAATAGGACGTCGTCGTGGCTGGTCGGCGTGGCTGGAAACGCAACGCGACGGTCACACAGAATGAGGGTACGAGCACCAAGTCCCCCAGGCCCAGCCAGGCTGGCAGGAACAGTGCGCCTACAGTGCGCCGACAGTGACACGTGGCAGTACAGGTGATCTCCTGTTCTCTGGGAGTGTCGTAGTATAAGCCCCTGAACTAATCGTTCATTAATTTTCGCAATGCGTCGTTCAGTAATTCTCGCGAATTCGCGAAGGGCAACCGCAACCGTTTACAGTCCGCCCAAGTCTTGGTTCGTGAAAAACGGCAAATGGACGTTCATGAGTGCGCAGCTGACGCCTAACCAGCTTTTGTCACGGCTGAATAGTGTGAAGGGAAAATGGAAGAAGATATTGCTACCTGAGATGCAAGGTTGTAAAGATGGTCTGGACGCGGATGGGGTCGCGGAGCAGTGTGTCGTCTCTTGCACAAAGTGCACTCGGGTATTCAGCCCTGCCAACCCCATGGCGTCCTACAAAACGCATTACGACGCGACCAAAATTACGACGCGACAAAAAAATCGTACTGCAAGGGGCTTCAGGCTGAGGACAAGAAGAAGGCAGAATGAGCTGCTGCATGTTGAAAGTGATGATGAGGATTTGGTGGGGGTGGAAAAGGTGGCATTGAGGAGTAGCCCACGCATTGCCAAACAGCACAGTCAATGCCACCACAAGCAGGGGGGGGGGGGGGGGGGGGGGGGGGGGCACGCGCAGTAATGAGGTACTTCATCATGAACTCATGATGGGCAGATCATACAAAATTGCCAAAAAAGGTTGGCATGATGCATGGCAACACTATCCTTGACACATAGCACTTTTTCTGGGTTATTTTGGCTAAGTTTGGCTAGGTTTGGCTAAATTAGTTGTGCACTATTAGGGCTAACTTAGCTCATAGCCCTATTAGGGCTAATTATGTCCACCGTTAGCCCAATAGGCCGAAGCCTAATTATATTATATCGTTCTAAAGAAGGGTCTTTTTAAGTGTTGGGTCCAGGGTAATACATTTTGTCAAATTGGTCAGCGCTTAAGGCACACAAACGTCATATTGGTCAGCGCTTTGTAGTGCAAAAAGCGCAAAAACTGCGCGCTGCGCCCATAGGGGGTCGAAAAACTGCGTAAACGCGCAGTGGGGCTCAAAAAGCGTGCGCAAATCGGGCTGTCGCGCGCGCTTTTTAGTACCCTGGTTGGGTTATCTTGATTAAAAGAGCCAACCCAAGCTTTTACACTTCACACTCTCTCAAATATGGTATAACAAGCTTAGCATTTTTTAGAGACCATAGTATAGTATCTTTGATGGTGGACAGAGCTTTATTTTCCAGCTACCAGTAGCGATCGCTACCTGGGATCCTGTTTTGGCCAAACCTTCCGCTACCATAAGACTCGAATCTCGGCCCTGCCCCCCAAACCCTAAACCTCAAACCCTTAACCCTACACCTTTAAACCATAAACCAATCCATGCCCTTGTGTCCTTTCCCTTCACCAGGACAAGATTAATTAGCACAAACAGATGGGCTACCAGCCACCCCTCCCCACCAACCACCCCTCCCCACCCACCACCCACCACCACCCACCACCACCACCCATCACCACCCTTCACCAGGACAAGGTGAATTGGCATACAAATATGGGCTACAAACCACCCCTCCCCACCAACCACCCCACCCCACCCACCACCCACCACCACCACCCGCCACCAGGATAAGATCAATTGGAGTAAAAAGATGGGCTACCAGCAACCCCTCCCCACCAACCACCCCTCCCCACCCACCACACACCACCAAACACCCACACACCACACACCACCTCACACCCAACCTCCCCACCCACCAGACACCACCACCACCCATCCCCGCCCTTCACCAAGATAATATGAATTGGCATTAACAGGTGGACTGCTAGCAACCCCTCCCCACCCTTCACCAGGATAAGATGAATTGGCATTAACAGGTGGACTGCCAGCAACCCCTCCCCACCCTTCACCAGGATAAGATGAATTGGCATTAACAGGTGGACTGCCAGCAACCCCTCCCCACCCTTCACCAGGATAAGATGAATTGGCATTAATAGGTGGACTGCCAGCAACCCCTCCCCACCCTTCACCAGGATAAGATGAATTGGCATTAACAGGTGGACTGCCAGCAACCCCTCCCCACCCTTCACCGGGATAATATGAATTGGCATTAACAGGTGGACTGCTAGCAACCCCTCCCCACCCTTCACCAGGATAAGATGAATTGGCATTAACAGGTGGACTGCCAGCAACCCCTCCCCACCCTTCACCAGGATAAGATGAATTGGCATTAACAGGTGGACTGCCAGCAACCCCTCCCCACCCTTCACCAGGATAAGATGAATTGGCATTAACAGGTGGACTGCAGCAACCCCTCCCCACCCTTCACCAGGATAAGATGAATTGGCATTAACAGGTGGACTGCCAGCAACCCCTCCCCACCCTTCACCAGGATAAGATGAATTGGCATTAACAGGTGGACTGCTAGCAACCCCTCCCCACCCTTCACCAGGATAAGATGAATTGGCATTAACAGGTGGACTGCCAGCAACCCCTCCCCACCCTTCACCAGATAAGATGAATTGGCATTAACAGGTGGACTGCCAGCAACCCCTCCCCACCCTTCACCAGGATAAGATGAATTGGCATTAACAGGTGGACTGCCAGCAACCCCTCCCCACCCTTCACCAGGATAAGATGAATTGGCATTAACAGGTGGACTGCCAGCAACCCCTCCCCACCCTTCACCAGGATAAGATGAATTGGCATTAACAGGTGGACTGCCAGCAAACCCCTCCCCACCCTTCACCAGGATAAGATGAATTGGCATTAACAGGTGGACTGCCAGCAACCCCTCCCCACCCTTCACCAGGATAGAATGAATTGGCATTAAACAGGTGGACTGCTAGCAACCCCTCCCCACCCTTCACCAGGATAAGATGAATTGGCATTAACAGGTGGACTGCCAGCAACCCCTCCCCACCCTTCACCAGGATAAGATGAATTGGCATTAACAGGTGGACTGCCAGCAACCCCTCCCCACCCTTCACCAGGATAAGATGAATTGGCATCAACAGGTGGACTGCTAGCAACCCCTCCCCACCCTTCACCAGGATAAGATGAATTGGCATTAACAGGTGGACTGCCAGCAACCCCTCCCCACCCTTCACCAAGATAAGATGAATTGGCCTTAACAGGTGGACTGCTAGCAACCCCTCCCCACCCTTCACCAGGATAAGATGAATTGGCATTAACAGGTGGACTGCCAGCAACCCCTCCCCACCCTTCACCAGGATAAGATGAATTGGCATTAACAGGTGGACTGCCAGCAACCCCTCCCCACCCTTCACTAGGATAAGATGAATTGGCATTAACAGGTGGACTGCCAGCAACCCCTCCCCACCCTTCACCAGGATAAGATGAATTGGCATTAACAGGTGGACTGCCAGCAACCCCTCCCCACCCTTCACTAGGATAAGATGAATTGGCATTAACAGGTGGACTGCCAGCAACCCCTCCCCACCCTTCACCAGGATAAGATGAATTGGCATTAACAGGTGGACTGCCAGCAACCCCTCCCCACCAACCACCGCTCCCCACCCACCACCCACCACCACCACCCTTCACCAGGATAAGAGGAATTGGCGTAAAAAAATGGGCTACCAGCCTCCAGGGGCGGAATCTCATAGTGTTGGTGGGCAGCGGGAGAGAATCAAGTCTTTGATTGCTCCCGATCTTAACCTGCGCACCTTCATCAACGAGGGGTGTATATACTTGCTGCTGGCGGTTTGGTGAGTGGACACACATACACACTCGCACACTCGCACACACACACTTACACACGTACCCTCATAAACACACACACATACCCCCCCCCCCCACCCCACCCCCCACCCACACACCCACACACACACACACACAAACACAAACACACGCACACCCACATCGGGCTTTCTTCTCGGCCGACCAATCCTTTCCCCTGGCCAGAGCCGCTTCCTACTCACTCGTCATGTTCCGCAGCAAGCGTATTGAACGCATCAATACTTTACCTTATACTACCACCACACACTCACCCCCTAATCCCTCGTCCCCCCTCCCATAAACACCACCACCACCACCACCACCCACCCACTCTCTCCTAACTGATCCCATCACACACACACGCACACGCATACACACACACAATCTCACACACACAAACACACGCACACTCACACACACACAGGGCTTTCTTCTCAGCCGAACAATCCTTCCCCCTGGCCGGAGCCGCTTTCCACTCATTCATCATGATACGCGTCAAGCATGTCAAGCGCGTCAATACTTATACATTATACTACTACTACACTCTCATACCCTAATCCCTGCCCCCCCCTCGCATCACCACCACCACCCACCCACCCTCTCCTATCTGATCCCATCACACACACACACACGCACGGACAGTCAGACACACACACACACATACACACAAACACACGCACGGACACTCGGACACACTCTCTCTCCCCCACCCCCCACCCACACAGGGCTTTCTTCTCGGCAGACCAATCCTTCCCCCTGGCCGGAGCCGCTTTCTACTCAGTCCTCATGTTCTGCAGCAAGCACGTCAACCACATCAATGCTTTACCTTACACTACCACCACACACTCACCCTCTAATCCCTCGTCCCCCTCCCATCACCACAAACACAAACACAACCTACCCACTCTCTCCTAACTAATCCCATCACACACACACATACACACACTCCCCCCACCCCCCACCCCCAACACACACAGAGCTTTCTTCTCGGCCGACCAATCCTTCCCCCTGGCCGGAGCCGCTTTCTACTCACTCATCATGTACCGCACCAAGCGTGTCAAACGACACCCAGACGGCCCCTTCCTCTTGAATTACCCTCTCAGCGGCGCCATGCTCACTACTCTCTTTAACTTTGGCTTGGCCCTGGGGGTGAGTGACAAGCTTTAACCCACTGTTTGTTTGCATCTGTGTGTCTGTGCTCATCTGCACATCTGTGTGTCTGTGCCTATCTGCACGTCTGTGTGTCTGTGTCTGTGTGTCCGTGCATATCTGCACGTCTGTGTGCCTGTGCCTATTTGCATGTCTGTGTGCCTGTGTGTCTGTGCCTATTTGCATGTCTGTGTGCCTGTGTGTCTGTGCCTAGCTGAACTTGTTCCGCACCAAGCGTGTCAAGTGCTACCCAGGCGGCCCCTTCCTCTTGAATTACCCACTCAGCGGGGCCCTGCTAACTACCCTCTTTAACTTTGGCTTGGCCCTGGGGGTGAGTGACAGGCTTCAACTCACTATTGGCACTCTCTTTAACCTTGGCTTGGCCCTGAGGGTGGGTGACTCTTCAACTTTGGCTTGGCCCTGGGGGTGAGTGACAAGCTTCAACTCACTATTGGTACTCTCATTAACCTTGGCTTGGCCCTGAGGGTGGGTGACTCTTTAACTTTGGCTTGGCCCTGGGGGTGAGTCACAAGCTTTAACATACTGTTTGTTTGTATCTGTGTGTCTGTGCCTGTGTGTCTGTGCTTACTTGCACGTCTGTGTGTCTGTACCTATTAGCACGTCTGTGTGTCTGTGCCTATCAGCACGTCTGTGTGTCTGTACCTATTAGCACGTCTGTGTGTCTGTACCTATTAGCACGTCTGTGTGTCTGTGCCTATTAGCACGTCTGTGTGTCTGTACCTATTAGCACGTCTGTGTGTCTGTGCCTATTAGCACGTCTGTGTGTCTGTGCCTATTAGCACGTCTGTGTGTCTGTACCTATTAGCACGTCTGTGTGTCTGTACCTATTAGCACGTCTGTGTGTCTGTACCTATTAGCACGTCTGTGTGTCTGTGCCTATTAGCACGTCTGTGTGTCTGTACCTATTAGCACGTCTGTGTGTCTGTGCCTATTAGCACGTCTGTGTGTCTGTACCTATTAGCATGTCTGTGTGTCTGTACCTATTAGCACGTCTGTGTGTCTGTACCTATTAGCACGTCTGTGTGTCTGTACCTATTAGCACGTCTGTGTGTCTGTGCCTATTAGCACGTCTGTGTGTCTGTGCCTATTAGCATGTCTGTGTGTCTGTACCTATTAGCACGTCTGTGTGTCTGTGCCTATTAGCACGTCTGTGTGTCTGTACCTATTAGCACGTCTGTGTGTCTGTACCTATTAGCACGTCTGTGTGTCTGTACCTATTAGCACGTCTGTGTGTCTGTGCCTATTAGCACGTCTGTGTGTCTGTGCCTATTAGCACGTCTGTGTGTCTGTACCTATTAGCACGTCTGTGTGTCTGTGCCTATTAGCACGTCTGTGTGTCTGTACCTATTAGCACGTCTGTGTGTCTGTACCTATTAGCACGTCTGTGTGTCTGTACCTATTAGCACGTCTGTGTGTCTGTACCTAATAGCACGTCTGTGTGTCTGTACCTATTAGCACGTCTGTGTGTCTGTACCTATTAGCACGTCTGTGTGTCTGTACCTATTAGCACGTCTGTGTGTCTGTGCCTATTAGCACGTCTGTGTGTCTGTGCCTATTTGTATGTCTGTGTGTCTGTGCCTATTTGCATGTCTGTGTGCCTGTGCCAGTGTGTCTGTGCCTGTGTGTCCGTGCCTAGCTGAACTTGTTCCACACCAAGCATGTCAAGTGCAACCTAGGAGGTCCCTTCCTCTTGAATTAACCACTGAGTGGCGCCCTGCTCACTACTCTCTTTAACTTTGGCTTGGCCCTGGGGGTGAGTGACAGGCTTCAACTCACTGTTGGTACTCTCATGAACCTTGGCTTGGCCCTGAGGGTGGGTGACTCTTTAACCTTGGCTTGGCCCTGAGGGTGGGTGACTCTTTAACCTTGGCTTGGCCCTGAGGGTGGGTGACTCTTTAACCTTGGCTTGGCCCTGAGGGTGGGTAACTCTTTAACCTTGGCTTGGCCCTGAGGGTGGGTGACTCTTTAACCTTGGCTTGGCCCTGAGGGTGGGTGACTCTTTAACCTTGGCTTGGCCCTGAGGGTGGGTGACTCTTTAACCTTGGCTTGGCCCTGAGGGTGGGTGACTCTTTAACCTTGGCTTGGCCCTGAGGGTGGGTGACTCTTTAACCTTGGCTTGGCCCTGAGGGTGAGTGACTCTTTAACCTTGGCTTGGCCCTGAGGGTGGGTGACTCTTTAACCTTGGCTTGGCCCTGAGGGTGGGTGACTCTTTAACCTTGGCTTGGCCCTGAGGGTGGGTGACTCTTTAACCTTGGCTTGGCCCTGAGGGTGAGTGACTCTTTAACTTTGGCTTGGCCCAGGGGTTAAGTGACAAGCTTTAACATACTGTTTGTTTGTATCTGTGTGTGCCTGTGTGTCCGTGCTTATCTGCACGTCTGTGTGTCTGTGTCTGTGTGTCCGTGCTTATATGCATGTCTGTGTGTCCGTGCTTATTTGCATGTCTGTCTGTCCGTGCTTATTTGCATGTCTGTGTGTCTATTCCTGTGTGTCTCTGCTTATTTACTCGTCTGGGTGTCCGTGCTTATTTGCACGTCTGTGTGTCTGTGCCTGGGTGTCCGTGCTTATTTGCATGTCTGAGTGTCTGTGCCTGGGTGTCCGTGCTTATTTGCACTTCTGAGTGTCTGTGCCTGGGTGTCCGTATGTGTGTGTATGTATGTGTGTATCTGTGTGGAATTGTGTATGTGTGGGTATGTGTGGGTATATGTGTGTACATGTGTATGTGTGTGTATTTGTGTTAATGTGTGTGTATGTGTGTGTATTTGTGTATGTGTGTGCATGTGTGTGTTTGTGTGTAAATGTGTGTGTATGTGTGTGAATGTGTGAATGTGTGTATGTATGTGTTTGTGTGTGTATATCTGTGTGTGTGTGTACATGTTTGTATTTGTGTTTGTGTGTGTGTGTGTGTGACACATGCACCCCAACACAACTAGCAAATAAACACCAACCGACAACCACAATCACAAACAGCACTCCAATAAGCACAACCACTAAGACAACCGCAAACGCAAACCGTCAACCACAAATACTAGCACTAACACTGACTCTAACACTGACATTGACACAAACCGACAACCTCAATCACAAACAGCAATCCGACAACCACAACCACATACGCAAACGCAAACCGTCAAACAAAAACACTTGCACTAACACTTACACTGACACAATCCAACAACCAACAATCAAAAACAGCAATCTGACAACTCCAACCACAAACAGCAATCCAAAACCCACAAACACAAATGCAAACCGTCAACCAAAAACACTAGCAGTAACACTAACACTGACACTGACACAACCCAACAACCCGACAGCCAAAACAGCAATCCGACAACCACAAACAGCAATCCAACAACCAGAGACACTAACTCTTACACTGACACTGGCACTGACATAAACTGACAACCCGACAACCAGAAACAGCAATTTGACAACCAGAAGCAGCAATCCAACAGCCACAAACACTAACACTAACACTGGCACTGACATAAACTGACAACCCAGCAACCAGAAAGAGCAATCCGACAACCAGAAAAAGCAATCCAACAACCAGAAACATTGCCTGCCTTTGCAGTTTTGCAATGCAGCAAGCCCATCTATCGCATCAGCGCTCTCCACGTCTGTGCTTAGAGTCAGTGCCAGCGTCACTATCTGCATCGTGGGTATCCTAGGCATCTGCCTCAGCTAGTGACCTAGTCACCCATCCATTGCCTCTAGGGGTCTGTGCGTAGTACGGAGTGTGTAGTGTAGTTTGTATTGTGTATTGTGTAGTCCGCACTCTCTGCGTCTGTGCTTTGACTCAGTGCTAGTGTTACTATCTGTATCGTGGGTATTCTGGGCATCTGCCTCAGCTAGTTACCTAGTCACCCATCCATCTCCTCTGGGTGCCTTTGCATAGTGTTGAGTGCGCAGTGTGTAGTTTGTACTGTGTAGTCGACACTCAATGCGTCTGTGCTTTGAGTCAGTGCTAGTGACGCTTTCTGCATCGTGGGCATCTGCCTCAGCTAGCGACCTTGTCACCCATCCATAGCCTCTAGGTGTATGTGCGTAGTGTGTATTGTGGAGTGTGTAGTTTGTATTGTGTTGTGCGTAGTTGACACTTTATGCGTTTGTGCATTTAGTCAGTGCCAATGATGCTATCTGTATCGTGGGCATCCTGGGCATCTGCCTCAGCTAGTGACCTTGTCACCTATCCATTGCCTCTAGGTGTATGTGCGTAGTGTGTAGTGTGTATTGTGTAGTGCGTAGTCAACACGCTGTGTGTCAGTGCTTTGAGTCAGTGGCAGCGTCACTATCTGTATCGTGGGCATCCTGGGCATCTGCCTCAGCTAGTGACCTACACACCCAACCATCGCCTCTAGGTGCCTGTGTGTAGTGTGGAGTGTGGAGTTTGAAGGGTAGTGCTTTGTCAACACGCTATGCGTCTGTACTTCAAGTCAGTGCCAGTGTCACTATCTGTATTTTGGGCATCCTGGGCATCTGCCTCAGCTAATGACCGAATCACCTATCCATTGCATCTAGGTGTCTATGTAGTGTGGAGTGTGTATTGTTTAGTGTTTAGTGCATAGTCACGCTATGTGTCTGTGTGCCAAGTCAATGGCAAGTGTCACTATCTGTATCGTGGGCATCCTGGGCATCTGCCTCAGCTAGTGACCTTGTCACCTACCATGGCCTCTAGGTGTATGTGTGTAGTGTGGAGTGCGTAGTGTGCACTGTGTATTATGTATTGTGTGGTCAGTAGTCAACATTCTATGTGTCTGTGCTTTGAGTCAGTGCCAGTGCCGCCATCTTTATCGTGGGCATCCCGTGCATCTGCCTCAGCTTGTGATGTTGTCACCTACCCATCGCATCTAGGTGTATGTGCGTAGTATGTCATGTGTACCGTGTACTGTGCAGTGTGGAGTCAGCATTAGTCTTGGCGTCAAGTCATTGCCAATGTCGCTATATGTGCCGTGGGCATCCCATGCATCTGCCTCAGCTAGTGAACTATCTGCATTGCCTGTCATATCTTTTCTTTTCGGCTACGAGCTGTAGTTCCCTGGCAGATCCCTGAGCCTGTCACTGGGCTAAGCCCCAAGATGTCAATAGTGCTGGACAGCTTACTCTGTCAGCTTCAAGGTGCACTAGGTTGCCTTAGATTGGGCCGAATAGCAATTCAGGGGAGCTGCCTAGAAACTGCTGCTGGTAGCTGAAAAGAAAAGCTGTGTTGCATGTGACACCGACTACTGATTCTTGCTTTTCGATTTTTCCAATGTAGTAGTCATTCAGTTAATACTGGCAATCATTCAGTTAATACTGGCAATCATTCAGTTAAAACTGGCAATCAGGCATTCAAACCTAAACTTGATCATTAGAACATTGTTTTTTTACCAGTCCGTTCTCGTAGCCATGCAACCGTTTTTTACCGTAAGATACAGCAGATCAGTCCAAGTCTGGTCACATTTTTCTTACATACCTGTACCGCCTGTACAGGCATTATTTGTGTAGTTTTTCTGAAGCAGGTGCCACCGAGTAATATGAGCCGAAGGAGGCTACCGGTACTGTTTATGCTACTTGGCTATGTATAAAACACAGTGTTTCACACACGTTTTAAGTTTGTGTGTTCTACTTCTTTAACTTGAACTTGGTTACATGGTGCCAGTCGGCAATGTGGCTGCTTGTCGTCTTCGGCAATAATATAAACAATTAAAATATAAGCATTCTGCTTAAGTCTTGTTAAGGTAAATTTCGTGTACTGCTATTAATGCCGTTTTTTTGTTTTGTTCGTGTAAGAATCCTTAACGATGTGTTTAGTATGGAATCCTGATTGTCTAGGTAACATGAATGCTCCTCATCCCGTTTCGACGAATGTTGTAGTTATGGTTCCTCCTATACTCACTGATTGAATAAGAAGAATGATATCAAATGCATAGCTAGACTTCATCTTTGAGCTCTCAAATTGGATATATGTATGCTACAGTCCAGGGGTAGGTTAAATAGGATAAAGGGACTAGCCCAACCGTGATAGGAAGGGCGTAAAAAGAAAAAACGTTGATGAACTGAAGTACTGAACCCCCAAACAATCTATCGTTTTACCGACGGGGGGGCTCACCTGATTCCGTGCTACAGTGATCACAAATTGGATGTTGCATCTGGCAGGGCTAGCTCTCGTTCTAATCCGACAAATTGGATGTTGAATCTGGCAGGGCTAGCTCTCGTTCTAATTCGACAAATTGGATGTTGAATCTGGCAGGGCTAGCTCTCGTTCTAATTCGACAAATTGTATTTTGAATCTGGCAAGGGTAGCTCTCGTTCTAATACGACAAATTGGATGTTGAATCTGCTGGTGTAATTGTCCGCTGCGTCGGACACTGAGTTGGCATAGTGCATGCGTGGTCCTGGTGCTCCAGGACCCGGGTTGCCTGCAGCCAGGCCATAGGCTAGCTATGACCTGCTCGTGTCTTCAGAATCTTCCTGGAGACTTCCTTTTCTATATAGCCGCACGAGTTGCGATGATAAGCTATCTGCTCCTTCAGTCTTCACTGTGTAACGACTCTATCGATTGAAAGGTTATCGGCCCGACCGCTACCCGCAGACAGCGCCCCTGCGCCCGTGCCAAGTGGATCTTCAGCCCTGCACAAGGTGACAGTTTTCCCTCAGACTAGCTCGACGGCTTGAGTACTGCTTTTGGCCCTGGATTGCCTACGTGTTCACGTGAGGAATCTAACCTGCGCTGCCTCGCCTACTGCCTACACAACTCTCCCGTTGTCTCTACCATCCGTCCAAGACGGAACGTAGACGCAGTCCAGGAGTCTGAGTAGATCTTTGACGTGAGTTGTATACTCATCAGATCACACACACCGTTGCGCAATCCTCTCAGATTGCTTGTGCCACGGAGATTCAACCCTGCACACCCTCGTACCCCCCCCCCCCCCCCCCCTCCCTCCCGCCCTCTAATTCCGTCACCCATTCCCCACTACCTGCTACTATAACCACCATTACGGACCAACAGGACCCGTTTGTTTCCCCCGTTGTTGTCAAAACTCCCTCACCACTACCTCCCAACCGCACACCCAAGACTGAAGCCCGACGAGCTTCACACCCGGATAACCCACAGGCCGGTTTATTAACCCGGTGTGAAGACCAAGACCCCAAGACCTCAGCGCCGCGACAGACATCATGGCAACTCCAGTCAAGCCCCCTGCACTCATCTTCGACGGCACACCTACTGTCCCATGGCACAAGTTTGGACCCTTCCTCCTCCGTCACCTCAGGTCCCACCCTGGGTGCATCTCCGTCGCCATTAAGGCAACGAAGAACGTACCCCCAAACGGTGAGCCAGCAGTTGCCGACGAATACCCATTGGAGGACTCTCATTATCCGAATGTGGACCACGCTAACGCAACTATTGCGGCTCGTGCTGTCCCCCACCCAATCAACATGGTAAAGAATGCTATCGCTTTCAACGAGATCCTCAAACACTGCTCAGAACCTATCCAACAGGCCATACTTGCTCACACTGATGTTGCTGCAAAAGCCTACAGGTTCCTGAAGCTCACATATGGAGAGAGGAACTCTGATCTGGAGACAGGTGCAGTGCGATCCATGTATAACCTCAGTATGACTGCAACTGAGCCACTACAAGTGTATCTCTCTCGCAGCTATGAACTGTATACCTTGCTTCCCCAGGTAAATGGGGCCAGCAACACTTCCATCCATGCTTTTCTCAGCATAATTGTCCAGGGACTTGCAGCTCGCCCAGAGTACAATGGATTCAGGTTCTCCTTCCACAACTCTGTCTGCCCTGACTTTGCTTCATTTCAGACGCAAATCATCAGGTACCAGGTCTCAAACCAGATATCTGACACCAATGTCTCTCCAGAGGAGACTGAGCACATGGCAGCAGCTGCCTTCCATGGACGCCCAAGGAAGGACCGTATCCCATCCACCCAGATGACCTGCTGGAACTGCAATGGCTATGGGCACAACTCTCTCACTTGCACCAGTGCTCCCACAGATCTGAAATACAGGCCTCCTCCGTTCTCATCCACATCTGGCCATAGGGGATCTCCATCACCCCCCAAGGATACAGCCAGGAGGTCCTCCAGCAAATCCAAGTCACCTAGGAGAGACAACAGAACATCCAACAAAGACCCCAGGAACCACACCCGCAATCACAGACGAGGGCATGCCCATGTAGCAGATGATGACTGCTCCACCTCTCAGACCAGCACAGACAATGAGGATGAGCACAACTTCATGGCCTTGACAACTGATGGACCCCAGCCTCTCCAGTTTGCTGACTCAAGAGGCAAGTCCACACCCCTGTCTCCCCCACATACCCCCATGGAGGACACTACTTTCTTTGGACCCATGACTGATTTTGATGCCTGTCTTATAGAAAGAGCTGAGTCTATGCCAGATCTAGTTTCAAGTGATGGCACAACTGATGATGATGAT
This sequence comes from Microglena sp. YARC, assembly GCA_022414725.1. NCBI lineage: Eukaryota > Viridiplantae > Chlorophyta > Chlorophyceae > Chlamydomonadales > Chlamydomonadaceae > Microglena > Microglena sp. YARC. The sequence goes on along the minus strand of JAJSRW010002094.1, from coordinate 35,641 downwards.
GATAAGGATGCAAATGTGGGTCATGCTGTCAGTACACCTCTTGATCACTACCAGACAGCCCTCCAGACAGAATGGCTTTTAGACTGTGCAGCCCACTCCCACTGCACCAGTAACCCTTCCAACTTGCATGAAATTCAGGATCTTCCCCAGCCTATTAGCCTCCACCTGGCTGATCTTGGAGCATCCCCCCTGCTCTGCCTCCAGAAAGGGAAAGCAATAATCAGGGGTCACCATGGATCCCTGATCACCCTCCACGACGTGCTCCTTGCCCCACCCCAGACTACAGCCAACATCATCAGCTCGCATGCAGCACACAGGCTCTCCCCCAGACTTCAAGTCCATCTGTCAAATACAGCTGCTACCCTATCCCTACCCACAGCCAAGGGCCACAAGACTATTCTCTTATGCCCCAAAAGGCATGGCCTCTACTTCACTAGCACCTCTAAGAGCACCCCCCCTCCCCCTGACCCCAGTAACCCTCTTCCCTTTATAGTCATGATGGTCACTCAACCAGAGCTGATCAAGCCAATCCACTACAATGATGACTATGCTGGCAGTTGCCCCATCCCACAGGACAGTACCAGCAGCTCCAGCAGTCTACCAGATCTGATCCCAGCAATTGGTGATGATGACATGCCTAACCTTGTTCAAGCCAGTCTACCTTCCTTGCTCCAGTCAGACAATGGGCGGGGGGGAATTCTCACCACACCAAGATGACTTGTACACCACATCATCCCATGACTTCATTCCAGACCCTGATTACTCCACAGCCCCTATCCAGCAGCTCCCCACTGTTCCCCATGATGAGCTCTGTAACCTGACAGAAGCACAAGCCAGAAGAGAGATGGACCTCCTGCTAGACCAAGCCAGAACCACATTTGAGAATGCATTCCCTGTTGATGGACAGGGGTCCTGCACTCAGCATGAGCTCTCCCAAGCCCTTAGGTTTGACCAGTGGATTCCCTCAGCTACTTCCCCTTCCCCTGATCAGCCCCTAACTCATGTTAACATGAACACCTACCCAGTCCATTTCCTTAACAACTCTGGCCTCTCCAGAACCAGGTTTGGAACCCTGCTGACTACCCTCAACAATTCCCCTTCTTCCCTTAGAGCCTTTAGCGTCAGACCTAGACAGCCTGTCCCCACCCTCACTGACCAACTAGCCATCAAGTTCCCTGCCCTTTTAGCTGCTGAGAAGGCTAAGTTCCCCAACAGACAGATGCACAACAGCCCCTCCTCAGTCTGTGGACCCCTCCTCAAGCATGTCAACAGATTGCAGCACATGGTCCACATCTACCCCACTGTATCTACAGCTGACAGGCCCACCATTCAGTGAGCCATCTGCCTACAAGCAGCTATGGTCCAAGCACATGCCAGAGTCCTGGTCTCCTGGCCCAAGATGCTCATGCACCCCATCAGCTGTGTGAATCCTGGGGGCAGAGTCATATGTGTCAACAACCTCAGCATGCACTGGAGCCCAATGGATTTCACATTCATTGTCATGCTGGACACCCCAAGGATGTCTAGAAAATCTTTCTCCACCCTCCTGCAGAAACTCCACACCCAGCTGGACCTTGATGGATACCCAGCATCTGGAACCTAAACATGCACCAGTCTATTGCTCATTATTGTTTTAGCCTTGAACACTCTAAGATTAATGTGATGCTTTGTACTGCCTCATGTACTGCTGTCCCTATATTTTAGTGTCCCTCTCTTAGCTCCTACAGTATGTCTGCAATTCTCTAATTTAGGATAAACCCAAATTATGGGGGGGGTCATCCCTGACATCCTGCCATGAGATTCATGCCAGCTTCCTGGCAGCTTCTCTGCAACCCTAGCCTGCCTCCTATTCAGGCCTGATGCATCACTAGTTTCCCCATAAGTCATAGTATAAGTCTGAAGATTCTGATTAATGATACCTTATAGATGACATTGGAAGTACCTCACCATATCCCTCCACCTGGATTGATTACTTGAGCTAGAGGAGGACGTCTACCTTAAAGAAGTTGTTTACAGTCAGTCAGTCTATTTGCTATCTAGTCCTTTTATGCTTCTCCAATGCAGCCTTCCTGCCACCTGCTATTCTAGCAAACTGACATTGATCTGATGATCCCTGCCCTTAATGTGCCGTGTCCCCCTGGATCCTGTCCTGAATAATTTATTATTTACAGCTTCTCCTGCCAGCCATTAGCATATCTAAATAGCCCTGACAGCCTTTATACTCCTATATTTCTTTATGCCCCTCAGCTAATTCCAGGGATTCTTGTATCCAAGAATACCTTGAATTGGGGGGGATGTTATTGTCCGTTGCGTCGGACACTGAGTTGGCAAAGTGCACGCGTGGTCATGGTGCTCCAGGACCCGGGTTGCCTGCCGCCAGGCCATAGGCTAGCTATGGCCTGCACGTGTCTTCAGAATCTTCCTGGAGACTTCCTTTTCTATATAGCCGCACGAGTTGCGATGATAAGCTATCTGCTCCTTCAGTCTTCACTGTGTAACGACTCTATCGATTGAAAGCTGGCAGGGGAAGCTCTCGTTATAATTTGCAGGTGCTGTGCTACGAGGGTTGGTTGTAAAAGAGTGCTAGTGATTAGCAAATGAAATGCATTTTATGTTGGAATATTCTTTATATTCTGGAGATAGCAAAATGCTTTTTGAGAAACTGAGAAATTGACCAATGGTCCACAATCTCCAAGGTGCAACCAAGACTGCTGTGCGTCAATTGATCTAGAGGGGAAATAGGTAGGGAAACCTGGGACCACGTATCCTAGGTATATATAATACGGCAAAATAACATGGGACCCAGGTTCCTCCAAGGGTATGTTTTAGAAACTGGGGTGCAGGTGGAGGAGCCTGTGATCACGTATAGAGAGCATCTAGGGAAATTGAAATTGTTACGTCCGTATAATACAGCTACTCACAGGACGTGATGTTAAGGACACTACAGCGTAAGCCGGAGCTAGTAAGGCCTGGGTGCAGAATGTACCACCGTACCCCCCCCCCCCCCCCCCCCCCCCCCCCCCCCCCCCCCCCCACACACACACACACCACCACCACACACACGCACATTTGTATGGTGCAGTAGATACGGCACGTACATTTGAAAAATACAGCCGTCCCCAACAGTGATAGCGTAGATATGATTACAAACCGCTAAGTGGATAATGAATATAGGCAGCATAAAGCGTACCGGTGAGGGTTTCCATCCATGGGGAAAACCAACCTGCAGCCACTGCCTTGAGTTCCTGACCCCTCACCCCGTACTGTTATAATCGGTAGTATACCAACCGGACATCTACCATAATCAGATGTCCGGTTGGTATACTACCGATTATAACACTTACTAACCCGGGCAGTACAGAACATGGCTCACGAGTCATGCCGAATAATATCATAACACCCCTCCTAATTCCGGGTACTGTTCGATTCCGAGGAGTTTATATAAAATGGGAATCTTTGATTCCAAGTAATTTATGTACAACGGGGAATCTTTGATTCCAAGTAATTTATGTGCAACGGGGAATCTTTAATTCCAAGTAATTTACGTACAATGGGGAATCTTTGGGTCCACGGAATTTATGTACAATGGGGAATCTTTGATTCCAGGGAATTTATATACAGTGGGGAATCTTTGAATCCACGGAATTTGTGTGCAACGGGGAAGATCTCTAATGTTAAAGAGGTAAAAAACGCTTCCAGTGTCAGGGAAAACCTTGAACGAGGTAGTCACAATATGTCCATCTCAGAACATTAGTACACCAGGGCGCCATATGTTTCTCTGGATATGCTGATGGAGCGCAGTATAAATATACTGGATAATGTGTCGGTCATCAGGTAGAGAGGCAGGGAGAAAACTTCTGAAAGGAGAAAGAAAGCAGCATACTCTGTCCTGAGTGGTGTCGTCAAACTAACTTCTGAACTCCATGGCCAAGAACACAAGGGCTCAAGAAGACCCAAGGGGAATACTCGTTTGACATGGTTTAACCCGAGGGGGGAGGCAAGAAAAAAGTTTTCGTACCGCATGTTCGATATGGATAGAAAACCTCGAGCAATAGTCGATACAAAAAAATCAAGTCGATACACCCACGGCCGGCCGAGATAGAGGGTGGTGGTGGTGGTGTGTGGGGGGGGGGTCCGACCGTTTTCGCAACTTTATTTGTACTTCGTGTAACTTTCTTGCCAATGCGAATTTTCGAGCGTTAAGAGCACCATCGAGAAGGGCTCGACGAGACGAGTACGAATCTGCAATCGTTAGTCGGTTACACCCAGTGTGTAATTGGTGGGTGCCCAGGAAGGCACATCCAGGCTGGACACCAGGCTGGATGCCAGGCTGGACATCACCTACACCTTCGCGCTCAGCGTCGCAGTTAGGCTGAAAAACGCGCGCGCGCAACGCGTTCGTATGCGCGTTCTGAATTCTGGTCCCTGACGAGGTTCCTAAAGCAGTCGAGCCTGAGGTCAAGCCCCCCCCCCCCCCCCCCCCCCCCCCCACACACACACACACACACAGTCACCCCACCCTCCTCCCCACCCACCCCACCCACCCACCATCAACCCCACCCACCCCCACCACACCCGAGCAGACCCTCAGGCTCTATAATACAATTCGAGTCAAATAAAACCATGACAATGATGGTGATAATGATAGATCGACAGACAAATAACGCCTTCAGTCCTTTTCATACCTGGGTGATCTCCACCTCCAAGGGCGCGGACTACTGAGCTACCCAAGAAAGTTGGACAAATACTAAAACCTGAATAACTTTGTCCAAACTTGATTTTTTGTTTTTTGGTTGTATGGTTGGAAAGGTCTTGACGAGATGATGCTCATGGACCCCCCTTTCGCTATGACATTCTGTCTGGGTGTCCAGATATGAAGCCTCGGGGGGGGGGGGGGGGGGGGGGGGGGGGTAGGTGGGTGATCAGGGGGGGGAAAACAATTTTCCGAACATGCGGTCTGCAAAATTTATTCTTGCCCTCCCCTCGGTTAAACCCAAAGGATTTGAACCAGGGTTGTTCAGTCCGCTGCGTCCTCCGTCGCAGACGCAACGTCGAAGTGTACGTTGCGTCGCAGCACGCAACATGGGGAGGGTCCGTGTAACGGATCTGAATCGTTACACCATAGCGACATTCGGCAAAGAAGTCATATGATGTCCGAGTACTAATCCTCTAGTACATATACCCATTACTCCCGTTACAGTCCGTTGACCAGAAGGAAGGGTCCGTTGCGTCGTAGGACGCAGGCTACACAATTGGTTGCGTCTCAGGCAGCAGAGCTGGGGGTCCTCCTGAAGTACCCTGATTTGAACAAACTAAGGAAACTATACAAACCCATATCAGGACAAAGGCTAGAGGTAGGAGCATGCTTTGCCTGAGACGCAACCAATGCTATAGCCTGCGTCCTGCGACGCAACAGACCCTTCCTTCTCGTCAACGGACCCTCCCCACGTTGCGTCCTGCGACGCAATGGACCCATCGAGCGTTGCGTCTGCGACAAAGGACGCAGCGTCCTGAACGACCCTGGTAGGAATACATCTAGCATGGTAGCTACTAAGAAGTCATGGTAGCTTCTAGAACTCATGTTGGCGTTTTAAACTAGGACATTAGAAAGAAAGGCTACCAGTTCCAAGGGGTACTTTTATGCCAAGGTACAGAAGGAAATACAAATGTGCAAGTATCCTGACATGCCAAGGGTGAGGGCAGAACATAGCAACTTGCCATCCTAAAGGTGGCCTTAGGGAGCACAAGAGCTGAGGTGGTCTCTGACTTCGGAATCTTGATCAGACCTAGGTTCAAACCCATGCTGTGGGAACCTCTGGTAATGCCTTAATTAGGGTCATGTTATGTTGTAAAGTATGTATGTAAATTGTCACTGTAGCACGAACTCAGGGCCCCCGTCCGTTCAACGATTGTTTGGGGTTCACTGGTAGTGAACATGTTATGCCGTAAGCGGTACGGACGATTTGACCATCTGATCAGGTGCTGGGGAGAAAGTAGAAAATGGCTCTAGCTTCCATGCAGCTGTCCATATCGGTGATCATGATGCCATCAATAATCGACCACCTCTCAGGCTGGGTGATCTGCGACACTGACAGCACGGGTGAAACCATCGAGATGCTGCAGGACTACTTTGGCGACAGGAACATGCCCGGTAGGCAGTAAATGGCGATAGGTAGTAAATGACGATAGCACTGGAAACACCCATGACACCATCGAGATGCTGCAGGACTACTTTGGCGACAGGAACACGCCCGGCAGGCAGTAAATGGCGATAGGTAGTTAATGACGATAGCACTGGAAGCACCCATGACGCCATCGAGATGATGCAGGACTAATTTGGCGACAGGAATATGCCCGGTACACTGCTTCACCACAACTGCTCTGGCTTTCATGCAGCTATCCATATCAGCATATCTCTTCTCGAGTGCGCTGCAGGCTTAGTTAGTTAGTTGGTTGGTTAGTTGGTTGTCTCTTCTCCAGTGCGCTGCAGGCTTAGTCGGTTGGTTAGTTGGTTGTCTCCTCTCCAGTTTACTGCAGACTTGATCTTGGTTAGTTGATTGGTTGGCTAGTTGGTTGTCTCCTCTCCAGTGCACTGCAGGCTTGATCTTGGTTAGTATAATACATGTACTGCCAGTGCGTAACATACTGCTACCTCCAAGGTCATCAGAAGAATTCATCTCCATCGTTCCCAAACTCTGAAATACGTAGTTTGGAAATGGAATCAAAGGAGACGTCCTTGGGGCTGATTGAGATAATTGTTTGGTATTCGGCCTCGTTGCAGGGGATATGAGCCCTACCCATATGCTCCTCGTACGCCTCGTATTCTCCCACTTCCATTCTTCTCGTGGCAACTTGGCTAGGGAAGTTCCGGTGCAACTCCTCAATGCATTTGGCTGAAGAGTTGAAGTGGTCTACCTTGGGATTTTTCTCATCATGACAGAACTCAAGCAGCCTGATCTTTGGGGAATGACGCTTGAGCCCGCGGATGATATTTGCAGCCATCTCAACAAGAGGAATGAAGCCTGATAGCAAGTAGGAGTTGCGAACATCAAATTGGAGGAGCTCCAGGTCTGGACAATCTAGCTCAACATTCGCCACCTTTCCTATCTCCATCCTCAACTCCTTGAGTCCTGCTGATTGTATCTTCTCGACTATGCGCCGCTCAACGTTTTCCCGAAACCTGTCCTGGTCTCCTACAAAATGCACCCGCCTGAGGCTGCTACTGTTCTGCAAGGTGGATTTGAGATGCCCACGCTATCTCCCACTCAGCTCCTCAAGGTGCTGCAGCTGTGCTAATGCCTTTGCGCTGGCGGCATCCAGTATGCAATGCACAGACAGCCTCCTGGTATGGGGTGCAAGAATTGGCAAGCTAAGCAACAACAAGGTATACACTTCCTTCCGGGTGTGCCCTCCCCATCCAGGGAAGTCCTCTATGCCCAGGGAAATCTCTTCAAGGTTTGGAAGGACCAGCATAGATGAGATGTATGGCTGTGCAGCCAAAAAAGGAACTTTAAGCTTCCGCACCTTCTCTCTCCTGTTGCCTCCCCCAAGGAAATGCAGCATCCCCCTCAGTCGGTGGTGGTGGTGTCCTGCACAACCACACGAGATAGTTGTTACACTCCAGGGGTAGACCAAATAGGCTAAACGGACTTTCCCAACCATGGCAGGAGGGGCTATAACAAAACAAACACTGATGAACTGAACCCCAAACAGTTGTTTTACCGACGGGGGCCCTGACTTGGTGCTGCAGTGGTAATTCAATTCAATCATCAATCTGAACAAACTCAAACAAAGGAGCACTGGATTAGTGGTGTAAGTGAGTGGGGCATGTGCTCCGTGTAAGACGCCGTGCGTCCAGCCGTTAGCCCACGCAAGACTGAAGCTAGCTAGGCCGCCAAATGCATGATTAGGCTTGGCACCATAGCGTCCATTCCAGTTTGTTTTCAGGTTTCTGTAGGCCAGGACGAGTAGCTACTTGGGCTGATTTCAGGATTGTTGCGTAGCCATCGCATGGCGGAGCGCAAAGCGTGGATTCCGGGCGGTTTCGGGGCAGCACCAAACACATGCGTCACCATGCAACGACCCAATGGCGACGCTGTAGCGACAAGTCGTGGAAGAAAAACAACAGTAGTGCATTCCACCACCACTAGCCACTGTACATGGATGTATATGTGTACGTATATCATGTATATGTATACATAATATATATGATATAAATATGTATATGATGTATACGTATATGATCCATATATTGCTGGCCCATAAATCCACAACTCTGAGGGTTTAACACACCAGCATATGTGTATGCACCTCCCTTCGAAGAAAGCAACTCACCAATCTCGGACAGATCAACACCACCAGAAGTCAAGTTGATGGCCACCTTGTCATCAGACTCCCTTGCTACTGCCTCCCTGCTCAGTGTCCACTCATCGAACACCAGCTGGGAGACTGAGTAGTGCAGGTCGTAGCCAGCCTGGACAGATGGTCGTAGCGCCCTCCAGCCGCCAGTATATCTGCCAGAACTGGCAGTACAATGCTTAGTGCCTGGTGTAGAGGTAGGTGTGAGAGGGAGTTGTTCATTAGTCGGGATGGCCTGATAGGGTATGTGAAGGCCTTACATAGCAAACATGTTGCAATGAAACCTATGTGTATTAGAGATACTGCTGAATTCATTCGTCAAATGTTGGGTGTGTGTCTTTGATAGGGCTAGAGGATTGGGAGCCAAGGGTACAAGGGCAGTGTAACGACGGGACTTATGTGTCGTGTAACGCCTGTGTCGGATATGTACGTAAGCCAAAAAACGTAAGCCAAAAAACTGTGGGGGGGGGGGTCCCTCCGTAAGACAAAAAACTCATTCCATCTCAAAATATTGAAACAAATTCCAAAGGCACAGATCTAGCCCAGAAAATAATATAAATATCTAAGCGTACAAAAACCAATCTAGGCAAATTAAGCCAGAAGGTGCTAGTTTCTATAATTATCATTCTATGTGTCTACGTCTAAGGCGTCTTTGATGTCCGCCCTCCCGCTTGTCTTGTCTTGGGCTGTCCTGTCTCTCTCTCTCACATATTCCGATCATTCAGGCAAGGTGCTTGGGGTGACAGGGCATCCTTAGCAGTTGGTCCCACCTTAGCCCAGTCGTTGTCGCATTGAGCTGGCAACCCACACTGCTTAGGGCCCATGCAAACAAGGCGCCCCCCTTCCCTACACCAAGCAGCAGCTGGCCTCGCCGTCTTGCTCCTGCCCATTGAACGTCAAGGACCTAGACGAGAGTAGCTTCAACAAAAGCAGTACAACCATCATGCACAAATGTTAGTGTGTTGGACGGCTGATGTTCAGTACAGTGTAATGAATGAATAAATGGATGGGCAGATGGATGGATGGATGGATGGATGGATTTAGGGCGGTGCCCACAGCCAACTATTAAACTTCAAACAAAGATGGGATCCAAAACCATCCAGCCAACTATTAAACTTAAAACAAGATGTGATCTGAACCCACATCTGGCCCCATTTGGTCAAGGTGGGCCAGAACAAGTAATACGAGGGAACACGTACTTCAAGGGAACATGTACTTCAAGGGAACATGTACTTCAAGGGAACACGTAATTGAAGGTAACATGCACTTCAAGGGAATATGTACTTCAAGGGAACATGTACTTCAAGGGAGCATGTACTTCAAGGGAACATGAACAACAAGGGAACATGAACTTCAAGGGAACATGTACTTGAATGGAACATGTAATTCAAGGGAACATATACTTCAAAGGAACAAGACCTTCAAGAGAACACAATTTCAATGAAGCAGTCGAAGGCCTGAAAGAGCCACAGTCTCTAGCAATGAGAATGCAGCTTGGTTGTTGTTCTAGGCTCCGTGACGAGAACTACCATCTATTTACTTTCTGGAAAATGCAGAGTTACCGCCCCAGGTTTTGTCTCTTATTGGGCAACCTGGGTCTGACAAGAGTGTCAATAGGACCAACAAAGGTAAGGAGGAAACCATTGATTTGCCTACAAACAGCTACAAGCTTGCATGACAGGTAAATGAAATAAACAGTCGTAGCCAATCAACATGCAATGAGTACACAGTGTTGGGGGCAAGACTGAGCAGGGAATCCAGAAGGGGGGGCTACCTCTTGCCCTTACTTGCATCAACTATCACCTCATGTATCGGCCAGCCAGCCTTCCCTACAAGCATGCACTGGGTGGAAAACAGTTTCTACTACTTACCTCTCTCGAATTCTTTCTTGGAACCTAGCTCCAAGCTTCGAATTCGAATCTTGCTCGAATTCGAACTTGAACCTAGGTCGAAGCTTAGGATTAAAATCGCCTCCTGTCGCAAAATCCACCGTTGCCTTAGTGTAAATCTCGACGAGAATGGGCAATGATCCTATATATATAGTGCCATGTCCGTCGAGGGTTAAGCCGCTTTTGGCCTAGGCAGTTGGGCTTTTGGTTTCATTGGTTTCGGATCTCGATTTTCCGACACCTGTCGCTGACGTGGCCACGGGGGTCCTCCCGTCGGTACGACGGGCTCAGATGCTAGTAGGCATAATATGCCTATGATAGGCATGAAACCAGGGTCTGAGAAAATCTGGGGTTTGTCAAAAAGGAAGCAGTCATGGCTTTTATTTCTTGCTGCGCGAAATACACGAGACCAACCACACAAACAAAACCACACAACAACATAACACCTGGAGGTAATATATTGATTGCACAACGCAAAGAAGACAGAGACACTGCAGCAATTGAGGCAGGAGCACGAGCAAGAGTCAGTAATAGGTCAGTATTGGGTCGAAATGTGGGTCAGTTTTCAGTCAGTACTGGATCGATAGTGGTATAGACCCAGATTATGCAGAATGGCTGAAGTTTTCGCCCCTTTTGGGCCTCTATCTGACCTCAGTGGCTTGATATTCTTGCACCACTTTTTTCTATACAGCTTGAGACCAACGTCCTCTTGTGAATCCTGTAATAGCATCTGAAGTCGCTGCATCAACATCAATATAATCAGGTGTAACAGCCTTAGCAACAACAGCCTTTAAATTGAGACCAATTAAAAACTCAAAGATAGGTATTGCAACGCCAGCAGCACCAGGTCCAGGTGGTCGTGCCAGAAAGCCGAGGGCACGGCAAACTGCGAAGAAGCGTTTGCCCCCACCAGCTATAGAGTTGGCTAGAATAGTGGACTTTGAGGAGAGGTATGGAAAACGTTATTACTACTAGAGTGCTGTGCGACTTGGAACCTGATTCAAGGGTTCCTTTCGTCTTGTTGTTTGGTCATTGAGTTTACTCCTCCTGTCATTACAAGTGTTGAGACATTAATGTACACGATTAAAAGTTGGTGTTTTGGTATGTTTGGGTGTTTGTGTATAACTGTGTGACCTTTGTTGACCAATGCCTGTTTCCCTTCCCGTACATAGACTTGAATTTAATCAAAGTTTGGTTGCTCTGGTTGTGTTTGTGAATGTTGCATTGTCCAGAACATTGTAATTCCGTCGTATATGAACTTGTTTGCTACATCCACTGTATCCCCGACTGCAATGTTGCAGTTTGTTGCATCTAGCTGTCATTCTTGCACATTCTCTGTGTTGCTGATTAAGCACTTAATAATGGTTCTCGTTGTATTGCAATGATTCGTCTTTGTACTTGTGGTATAGCTTGTATGTCACATTTGTTGTGATCTTGATCGTGGTGAGTATGTAATTACATTGGATGTAGTTATCTAAAACGGATCTCTAATTTAATAGCAGGTGTTTGTAACCTCCAGGAACACAGGGGTTGCATTCAGTCAATGTCGGTGCACATTTTTAGTGTTTAATTAGAATGGGCAGAATAAGATTGGGATGAAGGTTTGTGGGAGTCTGTGGGTGGTGGTGGGGGGGGGGGAGTTGGTGATCTTTGGGTAGTCTTTGTGTTATTGGATGGTTTAGGCTTGTGGTGTTTACACATATAGCCTGTCCTTGTGCAAGATGTTGGAGTGAGACATCTATTGTCTATTTTGAGTCATTCCCCACTTAGTTTGCAGAAAATATCCTTTTGTCTGATACACCGCGACCATTCGCCCATTCGATCGCCTTTGTATTCGCGTGAGCAACTAACTAAAACCGTCTGACTCAGCGCGCAAGAGAAGGGGGGCATTAGTCTCACTCAAATAGCAACACTCATGATCGCCTCACCTCGAAAAACCACACCTCGAAAAAAACCACACCTCGAAAATCCCGACCTCCCGTGGCGGTTTTTTCTTACCTCGTTCCTCTGTCCGCCTGATGCTTACCTATCAATGAGCGCTTGTGGATGTATGCTTGAAACTGCTTGAAACCGCGCGCAATCAGGTGGGGGGGGAGGATTTCTCGTTAGGATAGGTATCGGGAAAGTGAGGTGCGGAATGGCAGATTGCTCGTTATGATAAAATAATTGGCGCGACATTGAAGTAGGTCGCCAGTCCCATGATAAATTGTGCGAGATAACGAGGCAACGAGTTTGATGCGGGTACAACTGCGTTGGGATGGACGTGTTCTCAAAATGAACTGGGCGCTGAATATCCGAGTTCGTCAATACCTGCTACGGCCTGCACGAGCAGAGCTCAAAACTCATGACAGGCTGAACTCCATCTTCGCCCCCGCTACTTACCTTGTGTGGTTCGGGGAGATTTCGACCCCCAGGGAAAAGATCAAGTTTAATACTAATGGAAGCGCATGCAAAGGCGAACGCACACAACTGTCTAATTTCTCGCAGTGCAGACAGTCGACGAGTTGTGTAGCTTTCAAGGTTTGTGTCGGTTGGGGCGGTTGAGGCCTGGGCCCGCCTGGGCCTGCCTTTTGTTGAGGCAACCTCGGACAAAATAGGTCCGAGACGCGCGCATGCGTCAACTTTTGCCGAGCTGCTTTGCTGCTGCGTATTCATAATGGCTACTTGCTAGTATTGAAGGCAACATTTGTCATCGAGGTGCCTCTTTCAGCCCTACCTGGCCTATACGAGGACTAATCCCGACTTGGAGCGAGGAGGCCCCTGAGGAGCGCGGCACTGGCTTGGGAGCTTTAATACGGTGCTAATCATTGTGCCTGTTGCTCGCAGCCAGCTCGGAGTAGCATGTAGTTCGCTGTTTTTCAGGATTTCGGTTGGGCTGGGAGGGCAGGTGCGGGAACGCTCGCAGTGGATGCGACGCAGAAATTTGGGGACCGACACAACATAGTAGAGGTGATGCATTAAGGTCCCCATAATGTTTTCCCAGGGTCAAGATTGGCTACCGTAGTCCTATTTTTTGCTGGTTACTTCATGGCACTACTTCACTGAGCGGCGGAAGTTAAGCACCCGGAGCCCGGCGCCAGGCGCCCGACGGAGTCTTGGCTGAGAAGGCCCTTAATGTGTGTGTTTGTGCCTATACTTGGAGTTGAATAGCCTTGGGTCCACCCAAAGTTGCCCGAATGGGCGTAGGAGTTTTCCAATGGCTCTATGGGGATCCTGGAATAAGTGGCCAAGGAGATGGGTGAAAACATTGGGCGGATCAAAATTTATCGGCCTCCTAAGTGGGTTGTTTTGGTGCAAAAACTGCATGCAACCTATTTTTTGCCATAGCACACTCCACTTTTTTTATACCTTTTTTGAAAACTTGCAATCAATACTTTCATAATTGTGGGCCCTTTAGACATGGTAGATCTTGTCACATAATCTATAACAACCGAGCTGCTTTCTCATTCCTAGGGACTGTGGCTCTTTCAGGCCTTCAACTGTTCCCTTGATGTGCATGTTCCCTTGAAGTACATGTTCCCTTGAATTACATCTTCCCTTGAATTACATGTTCCAAATAAGTGCATGTTCCCTTAAATTACATGTTCCCTTGAAGTACATTTTCGGGCCCACCTTAATCAAGATGGGGCCAGATGTGGGTTCAGTTCAAATCTTTGTTTTAAGTTTAATAGTCGGCTGGATGGATTCAGATCACATCTTTGTTTGAAGTTAATGTTTAATAGTTGGCCAGATGTGGGTTAAGATCACATCTTTGTTTGAAGTTTGATAGTTGGCTGTGGGCAAGGCCCTAATCCATCCATCCATCCATCCATCCATCCATCCATCCATCCATAAATTCATCACAGTGTACTGCACCTTAGCCGTCCAACACACTAACATCTCTGCATGATGGTTGTTCTGCTTGTGTTAAGGGTACTCGTGTCTAGGTCCTTGACGTTCAATGGGCAGGAGCAAGGCGGTGAAGCCAGCTCTTGCTTGGCGTAGGGAAGAGGGGCGCCTTATTCGCGTGGTGGGGGCCCCCGAGCAGTGTGGATTGCCAACTCATTGCAACAACGACTGGGCTCAGGTGGGACCAACTGCTAAGGATGCCCTGTCACCCCAAGTACCCTCGCTGAAAGATCGTAAGATATATATAGAGAGAGAATAGCCAAGGAAAGATCGTTACAGAGAACAATAGATAATACTAGAGGCCAAAGGATCGCCTTAAGTACTGCTAGAGCTAATGAAAGATATATGGGGCTTATATATGTATCCAAGTCAGGTGTTACACGTTACATAAGTCCCGCCGTTACACTTCCCTTGTACCCTTGATTCCCAATCCTCTAGCCTCAACAAAGACACACACCCAACATTTGACTAATAAATTCAGCAGTCTCTCTAATACCCGTAGGTGTTATTGCAACCTATATGCTATGTAAGGCCTTTGCATACTCTATCAAGCCAACCCCACTAATGAACAACTCCCCCTCTCACACCTACCTCTACACCAGGCACTAAGCAATGTAATGCCAGTTCTGGCGGATATACTGGCGGCTGGAGGGCGCTACGACCATCTGTCCAGGCTGGCTGCCACATGCAAGGCCCTGCGCCACTGAGTCTCCCAGCTGGTGTTTGATGAGTGGACACTGAGCAGGGAGGCAGTAGCGAGGGAGGCTGATGACAAGATGGCCATTGACTTGACTTCTGGTGGCGTTGATCAGTCAGAGATTGGTGAGTTACTTTCTTGAGCTCGGTGAGTTCCTGGGCTCGGTGAGTTCCTGGGCCCGGTGAGTTGCTTTCTTGCGCTCGGTGACTTGCTGGGCTCGGTGAGTTGCTTTCTTGGGCTCGGTGAGTTCCTGGGCTCGGTGAGTTGCTGGGCTAGGAGAGTTCCTGGGCTCGGTGAGTTGCCCCTAGGGCTCGGTGAGTTGCTGGGCAAGGTGAGTTCCTGGGCTCGGTGAGTTGCTTTCTTGGGCTAGGTGAGTTCCTGGGCTCGGTGAGTTGCTTTCTTGGGCTATTGAGTTGCTTTCTTGGGCTAGGTGAGTTGCTGGGCAAGGTGAGTTCCTGGGCTCGGTGAGTTGCTGGGCTAGGTGAATTCCTGGGCTCGGTGAGTTGTCCCTAGGGCTCGGTGAGTTGCTGCGCTAGGTGAGTTTCTGGGCTCGGTGAGTTGCTTTCTTGGGCTAGGTGAGTTGCTTTCTCGGGCTAGGTGAGTTGCTGGGCTAGGTGAGTTCCTGGGCTCGGTGAGTTGCTTTCTTGGGCTAGGTGAGTTCCTGGGCTCGGTGAGTTGCTTTCTTGGGCTAGGTGAGTTGCTGGGCTTGGTGAGTTGCTTTCTTGGGCTCGGTGAGTTGCTTTCTTGAGCTCGGTGAGTTCCTGGGCTAGGTGAGTTGCTTTCTTGGGCTAGGTGAGTTCCTGGGCTCTGTGAGTTGCTTTCTTGGGCTAGGTGAGTTGCTGGGCTAGGTGAGTTCCTGGGCTTGATGAGTTGCTTTCTTCGGCTAGGTGAGTTCCTGGGCTCGGTGAGTTGCTTTCTTGGGCTAGGTGAGTTGCTGGGCTTGGTGAGTTGCTTTCTTGGGCTTGGTGAGTTGCTGGGCTCAGTGTGTCGCTTTCTTGGGCTCGGTGAGTTCCTGGGCTCGGTGAGTTGCTTTCTTGGGCTAGGTGAGTTGCTGGGCTCGGTGAGTTGCTTTCTTGAGCTCGGTGAGTTGCTGGGCTCGGTGAGTTGCTTTCTTGGGCTAGGTGAGTTGCTGGGATTGGTGAGTTGCTTTCTTGGGCTCGGTGAGTTCCTGGGCTCGGTGAGTTGCTTTCTTGGGCTCGGTGAGTTGCTGCGCTAGGTGAGTTGTTGGGCTAGGTGAGTTCCTGGGCTCGGTGAGTTGCTTTCTTGGGCTATGTGAGTTGCTGGGATTGGTGAGTTGCTTTCTTGGGCTCGGTGAGTTCCTGGGCTCGGTGAGTTGCTTTCTTGGGCTCGGTGAGTTGCTGCGCTAGGTGAGTTGTTGGGCTAGGTGAGTTCCTGGGCTCGGTGAGTTGCTTTCTTGGGCTCGGTGAGTTGCTTTCTTGGGCTAGGTGAGTTGCTGGGCTAGGTGAGTTGCTGCGCTAGGTGAGTTCCTGGGCTCGGTGAGTTGCTGGGCTCGGTGAGTTGCTTTCTTGGGCTAGGTGAGTTGCTGCGCTAGGTGAGTTCCTGGGCTCGGTGAGTTGCTGGGCTCGGTGAGTTGCTTTCTTGGGCTAGGTGAGTTGCTGCGCTAGGTGAGTTCCTGGGCTCGGTGAGTTGCTTTCTTGGGCTCGGTGAGTTGCTGGGCTTAGTGTGTCGCTTTCTTGGGCTCTGTGAGTTGCTGGGCTCTGTGAGTTGCTGGGCTCGGTGAGTTGATGTGCTTGGCGAGTTGCTTTGTTGGGCTCGGTGAGTTGCTGGTCACGGGGAATTGTTTCTTGGGATTTGTGAGTTGCTGGGCTGGGTGAATTGTTTCTTGTGCTTGGTGAGTTGCTGGGCTCGGTTGAGTTGCTTGCTTGGGCTCGGTGAGTCGCTTTCTTGGAGGGGAGGTACATACGCATATGCAGGGTGTACTAAACCCTCGGAGTTGTGGATTTCTGGGCCAGCAATATATGGATCATATACTCAGATATGCACATGCGGGTTGCATTCGCAGACACATCCATGTGCAGCGGCTAGTGCTGGTGGAATGCACTACTTTTTTTTCTTCTTCCACAACTTGTCGCCACTGCGTTGCCATTCTTTCGTTGAATAGCGACGAGTGCGTTTGGCCCTGCACCCCAAACCGCCCGAGCTCCACGCTTCGCGCTCCGCCATGCAATGGCTACGCAACAATCCTGAAATCAGGCTTGAGTAGCCCAAGTAGCTACTCAACCATGCCTACAAAAATCTGAAATAAAAAAATGCTGGAATGCACGCTATTGTGCCAAGCCTAATCATGCATTTGGCGGCTTCGCTAGGTTCGGTCTTGCTATACGGGCTACACAGCCTGGCGCACGGCGTCTTAAACAAGCACATGCCCCAGTCACTTAAACCTCTAATCCGATGCTCCTTTGTTTGTTGTTCAGATTAATCATTTAATTGAATTACCACTGTATCACAAAGCCAGGGCCCCCGTCGGTAAAACGATTTGGGTTCAGTTCATCATTGTTGTTTGGGGTTCAATTCATCAGTTTGTTTTCCTCTATAGCCCCTCCTGTCATGGTTGGGCAAGTTCCTTTAGCCTATTTGGTCTACCCCTGGAGTGTAACAACTATCTCGTGTGGTTGTGCAGGACCCCACCACCGACTGAGGGGGATGCTGCATTTCCTTGGGGGTGGCAACAGGAGAGAGAAAGTCCGGAAGCTTAAAGTTCCTTTTTTGGCTGCACAGCCATACATCTCATCTATGCTGGTCCTGCCAAACCTTGAAGAGATTTCCATGGGTGGATATGGCTTGTCTGGATGGGAAGGGCACACCATGAGGGAAGTGTATACCTGTATGTTGCTTAGTCTGCCAGTTCTTGCTCCCCAGACCAGGAGGCTGTCTGTGGATTGCATACTGGATGCCACCAGTGCAAAGGCATTAGCACAGCTGCAGCACCTTGAGGAGCTGAGTGGGAGATTACGGGGGCATCTCAAGACCACCTTGCAGCTCAGTAGCAGCCTCAGGCGGGTGCATCTTGTAGGAGAGCAGGACAGGTTTCGGGAAACCCCTGAGCGGCGCACAATTGAGAAGATCCAATCAGCAGGACTCAAAGAGTTAAGGATGCAGATAGGAAAGGTGGCGTACGTTGAGCTGGATTGCCCAGATTTGGAGCTCCTCCAATTTGATGTTCACAACTTCTACGTGCTGGCAGGCCTCATCCCTTTTGAGGCGATGGTTGCAAATATCATCCGCGGGCTCAAACGTCATTCCCCCAAGATCAGGCTGCTGGAGTTCTGTTTTGAGGAGAAAAGTTGCTACGTGGGCATCATCCCTTCAGCGAAATGCATCAAAGTGTTGCACCAGAAATTCCCTAGCCAAGTTGCCACCAGGGCCGTGGAAGAATATGAGGTTTATAAGAAGAGAATGGGTAGGGTTTGTATCCCATGCAACGAGGCAAATCTTAGAAGCTACAACCGCGATTCGGCCAGCATTCCAGAAATCCAATACCAAATGATTATCTCGATCAGCCCCAAGGACGTCTCCTTTGATTCCATTTCCAACCTACACTTTTCAGGGATTGGGAACGATGGAGATGAGTACTTCTGATGACCTTGGAGGTAGCAGTATGTTACGCCCTGGCAGTGCATGTAGTCTACTAACCAAGATCAAGCCTGCAGCGCACTGGAGAGGAGACAACCAACTAACCAACCAACCAACTAACCAACTAACCAAGATCAAGCCTGCAGCGCACTGGAGAGGAGACAACCAACTAACCAACCAACCAACCAACCAACTAACCAAGATCAAGTCTGCAGCGCACTGGAGAGGAGACAACCAACTAACCAACCAACCAACCAACCAAGCCTGCAGCGCACTGGAGAAGAGATATGCCGATATGGATAGCTGCATGAAAGCTAGAGCAGTTGTGGTGAAGCTGAGCACCGGGCATGCTCCTGTCACCAAAGTAGTCATGCAGCATCTCAATGGTGTCATCGGTTCTGCCAGTACTTCCGTTGTGTACTGCCTATCGTCATTTACTACCTATCGTCATTTACTACCTATCGTCATTTACTACCTATCGTCATTTACGGTTCTGCCTACCGAGCATGTTCCTGTCACCAAAGTAGTCCTGCAGCATGTCGATGGTGTCATCGGTACTGCCAGTACTTCCGTCATTTACTACCTATCGTCATTTACGGTTCTGCCTAGCGGGCATGTTCCTGTCGCCAAATTAGTCCTGTAGCATCTCGATGGTGTCACCCGTGCTGCCAGTGTCGCAGATCACCCAGCCTGAGAGGTGGTCGATTATCGATAACAACATGATTACCGATATGTAGGGACCAGCATATCATATGATGTTGACCAAAGGCGAGTATGATATCAAATGATATCATACAAATTGCATCAAATTGCACTGTAGATAGATCATCCTGCAGAGGGAGTCCACACATTTTTTACCGCCCTCAATGTTTACGGTATTACCGCCCCCAATGTAGCAGAGGCCCCACTGTTACACTGGTTACACCGGGGGGGGGGGGGGGGGGGGGATTATACAGAAGGGGAAAAAGTTTAGGCGCGGAATGAAGCCTTCGCCTCACGCCACCTGAAGACGCCAGATGATCGTTTCCGCCACGCCACCCCAAACAGGCCATCCCAAACCCACAAATAAGAACCACCCCAAGCCAACTGGCGTTAGATAAGGGCGGGCGGGTTCTTTTCTTGGCATACTTGACTTACTCGTGAAGAGAGTCGTTAGATAGATAACAGATTGGTGTAAATTGTTTTTACCTGGAAGCTCACAAGGTTGTCACTGACAAAGCAGTGATGGATTGGATAATTGGATCCGCTACTTGGGGCAATGAGCAGGGTTGGCAGGTTTTTTACATGTACGTACCGTATCTACTGTGCCGTACAAATGGGGGGTACGGTGGTACATTCTGCTCCCAGGCCTAAGGCATGTCCCCAAACCCAAACCCTGCCCTCAGATAAGTCGTTTTTGTGCACCGCAATTGAAGTCATCTTGTTCTTGGGAACCGACTAGGTTGTTGGACAAGGGACCTACTAATTTTGTAATTATGAGTTATGACTCTGCGGGCCACTAATGATTAATTAATTATGGAATTGCGATTGTTCTGGGGAACAGTCTCTCATAGGAGTTTTCTTCAAATTCTCGAAGATGGAGGAGATGCGGAGTGACCGTGCCTAAACATATTTTTCCAAAAGTGCGTACTGTCAACACCGGACCAAAACAAAATTATTGTCACACTCTAAATGTACCATGCTGTACCGGTCCACCGTACTAGCCAACACTGGCAAAGAGGCATTTGCCGAACATAATATTTCCGATCCAGATTCGTGTAGTGCATTCCATTTGTGCATATGTAAGGACATAACGTCTTACATTTGTTTAGGTCTGCACGGTTTCTGCATTTTGCTGATTTGACCATCTAGAGGATTCCCAAATAGGGGGGATCATGAGAATGCAGACCTTGACCTGCGCGTCTCGCTGCTGACCTGGCCTGACCTCAGCCTGCAGCTTCCTAGCAACTCCTATTTGACCTGCAGCTACGCAGCAGCCCCTATTTGACCTGCAGCTACGCAGCAGCTCCTAGTTGACCTGCAGCTACCCAGCAGCTTCCCAACAGCTTCTAAGTTCCTAAATTCAGCCTAGCACTGCTGCCCCCTGGTCGGCCCCCCTGGTCCTCAATGCTCCATGCCAACATGCATACGACCATGGGACTACTTGAAGCTGGATGGTACTTGCTGCCCACTACCGCCTGGAGTGAAATGGACATGTCTCTTCTCCTAGATGTTTCAGACCTTATATGCTCATGGATCCTGAGAGCTGTGCAGTAGTTGGGACCCGTGTGATAAGTGTCAATAATCTTAGCATGGTCTGGAGTCCTATGGACTACATATTATTGGTCATGCGTTGCCCTATCCTTCAAGTTCACCCCTGCAGCTTTGATGAATTCCTCTACTTGCTAGAAGTACAACTCAAGAAGGATAAATTCCCTGTATAACTTCAATAGTTAATGGCTAAAGCTAGAGACTATACTCAGTCAGATGACCAGAATATGTGTTTTGGATTTTAACTTGGACACCACCCTGAACTTTGATCTCTTGCTACCACATGTTGCTACCTGCAGACATGGACTTTTTGATTAATTACTATGGTATATTTTACAGTTCAATGTGGAATGATATTGGACTACATAAAAAAGTTAAATTAAGAATTGGCTATGCCAAGTCCTTTGCTTTAGTAGTTCAGAAGTGGTCTCTCCTCCCTTAGCATTTTACTGTCGTGTTTATTTGAACTTGTACTTCTATATATTAGAAACACCTGGAACTCTGGAACTATAAGAGCACCAGGGTTTGGGGGGGATGTTATGGTACGCCTTATTTGTCGTACCATACTGACCTTGTACACGAGTAAGCCCAGCCGGGTCCGTGACCCTGGACCTCTGGCCAGCTAGTGGCTAATACCATCAGCCAGCCATGGCACCTAGATTGTAGCGCAGGCAGGCCCATGGCCGCCGTTCCTGCTAGCTACTAGTACTGGCAAGATCCTCTTGCCATCATCTTATCATGACTGTTGTAATCAACCGTGTCGCTACCAACTGTGCTCCTGCCCCATCGTCTACGAGAAGCTAAGGAAAATAGTAGGGGGCCCTAGCGGGTCCCCTGGAGGTCGGCCCCGGGGGTGGTGTAATGTTCGTCAAGCAGCAGTGGCAGCCTCCTTGGTGATGGATGCACAGGCAGTTGCTTACTTATCCGTTAAATTTAATATTGGGAGGGTCAAGAATCAATGTAGCATGGCATGGCATTATTATTCAACTTGGTGGCCTGTAAGGCTAATGAACTTATTAGCTCACTGACTTCCCGAAGGTCCATGGAGGCAGGTGCAGCAACTCCCGAGGCTACAATTGCTACTTCGCAACCTGCAGGAACTAGTGCGGAAGAGCAGATTTCCTTGTCAAGCACAATGCGCTGATGTAATGAGCTACGAGAGTCACGGAGAAGCGAATTCTTCAAGGGGAAATCGTAAACATGCTCCAGGTCCCTAGACTGAGTCCACAGGACAGGAGGGAAACGACAAATGAAAACGCCGCGTCCACAGTCCGCAACCCTGAGATACGTACGCGAAAAAGTGCCCTCGAGGTAATCCGCCCCCGACAGGAATCGAACACGAGTCGGAAAGATTTCAGGCCAGTCAGATTAACCGGCAATTTTGACCAGCGTTCTTGGGAAATTTGAAGATGTGAAGATTTGAAGATGTGAAGATTTCAAAAAATAGCGCGATACCGCGTAAGTATCGCATAGGTCTGTTCCCCTAAGGGGGCCGACCAACTACACTGACCCCTCACCTCACACCCTGTACTGCCCCGGGCAGTACAGGACATGGCTCCCGAGTCGTACCGAGTCATATCATAACACCCCACCTAATTCTGGGTAATCTTCGAGTCCACGAATGTATGTGCAACAGGGAATCTTTGAGACCAAGGAATTTATGAACAACGGGGAATCTTTGATTCCAAGGAATTGATGTACAATGGGGAATCTTTACTTTGGGTCCAAGGAATTTATGTACAACGGGGAATCTTTGATTACAAGGAATCTATGTGCAACGGGGAAGATCTCTAATGTTCAAGAGGTAAAAAAACGCTGCCAGTGCCAGGGAAAACCTTGAACGAGGTAGTGACAACATGTCCATTTCAGATCTTTAGAACACCAGAGCTCCTAATGTTTCTCTCTCTGGATATGCTGATGGAACGCAGTGTAATATGTCGGTCATCTTTCTGAAAGGAAAAGGAAAGCAGAATACTCTGTCCTGAGAGGTGTCTTCAAACTAACTTCTTAACTCCATGGCCAAGAACTCAAGGGCTCAAGAAGACCCAAGGGGAATACTCGTACATAAGGAAATACAAATGTGTTACTATCCTGACATGCTAAGGGGGAGGTCAGAACATAGCGACCTGCCTTCCCAAAGGTGGCCTTAGGGAGCACAAGAGCTGAAGTGGTCACTGACTTCGGAATCTTGATCAGCCCTAGGTTCAAACCCATGCTGTGGGAACCTCTGGTCATGCCTTAATTAGCGTCACATTATGTTGTTAAGTATGTATGTAAATTATGACTGTAGCACGAACTCAGGGCCCCCGTCGGTTAAACGATTGTTTGGGGTTCAGTTCATCAGTGCTGTTTCTTTTCAAGCCCTTACTATACGGTTGGGCAAGTCCCTTTAGCCTATTTGGCCTACCCCTGGACTGTAACATACATATATATGTTGTAAGCGGTGGTCTGAACGATTCGACCATCTGATCAGATGTTAATTCAGGGGATGGACTGGACAAAACATTTCTGCGAGAACTCGTACTTAGTACTTTGTCGAGAATTTTGGCCTGGAAATCCGAGAATTCTCGACAATTTGGCCTGGAATTCTCGAGAATTTTCAACGAAGTACAAACAGCTGTCCATATCGGTAATCATGATGCCATGAATAATCGACCACCTCTCAGGCCGGGTGATCTGCGACACTGGCAGCACGGATGACACCATCGAGATACTGCAGGACTACTTTGGCGACAAGAACATGCCCAGTAGGCAGTACATGGTTATAGGTAGTAAATAACGATAGCACTGGCAGCACCCATGATACCATCGAGATGCTGCAGGACTACTTTGGCGACAGGAACATGCCCGGTAGGCAGTAAATGGCGATAGGTAGTAAATGACGATAGCACTGGCAGCACCCATGACGCCATCGAGATGCTGCAGGACTACTTTGGCGACAGGAACATGCCCGGTAGGCAGTACCGTAAATGGCGATAGGTAGTTAATGACGATAGTACTAGCAGCACGGATGACACCATCAGGATGCTGCATGACTACTTTGGCGACAGGAATATTCCCGGTACACTGCTTCAAGGTCATCAGAAGAATTCATCTCCATCGTTCCCAAACTCTGAAAGGCGTAGTTTGGAAATGGAATCAAAGGAGACGTCCTTGGGGCTGATTGAGATAATCGTTTGGTTTTCGGCCTCGTTGCATGGGGTATGAGCCCTACCCATATGCTCCTTGTACGCCTCATATTCTCCCACTTCCATTCTTCTCGTGGAAACTTGGCTAGGGAAGTTCCGGTGCAACTCCTCGATGCATTTCGCTGAAGTGGTGAAGTCTACGTAGGGACTTTTCTCATCAAGACAGAACTCAAGCAGCCTGATCTTTGGGGAATGACGCTTGAGCCCGCGGATGATATTTGCAGCCATCGCCACAAGAGGGATGTGGCCTAACAGCGCGTGGGAGTGGCGAACATCAATTTGGAGGAGCTCCAGGTCTGGACAATCCAGCTCAACGTTCGCCACCTTTCCTATTTCCATCCTCAACTCTTGGAGGCCTGCTGATTGGATCTTCTCGACTAGGCGCCGCTCATCGTTTTCCCGAAAACTATCCTGCTCTCCGTTAACATGCAACCGCCTGAGGCTGCTACTGTGCTGCAAGGTGGATTTGAGATGCCCACGTAATCTCCCACTCAGCTCTTCAAGGTGCTGCAGCTGTGCTACTGCCTTTGCACTGGCGGATCCAGTATGCAATCCACAGACAGCCTCCTGGTCTGGGGAGCAAGAACTGGCAAGTTAAGCAACAGCAAGGTATACACTTCCTTTCGGGTGTGCCCTTCCCATCCAGGGAAGTCCGCTATGCCTAGAGAAATCTCTTCAAGGTTTGGTAGGGCCAGCATAGATGAGATGAATGGCTGTGCAGCCAAAAAAGGAACTTTAAGCTTCCGCACTTCCTCTCTCCTGTTGCCACCCCCAAGGAAATGCAGCATCCCCCTCAGTCGGTTGTGGGGTCCTGCACAACCACACGAGATAGTTGTTACAGTCCAGGGGTAGACCAAATAGGCTAAAGGGACTTGCCCAACCATGGCAGAAGGGCCTATAACGAAACAAACACTGGTGATCTGAACCCCAAACAATCGTTTTACTGACGGGGGACCTGATTTTTTGCTACAGTAATGATTTAATTCCATGATTAATCTGGACAACCTTAAACAAAGGAGCACTGGATTAGTGGTGTAAGTGAGTGGGGCATGTGCTTGTGTAAGACGCCATGCGTCAGGCCGTGTAGCCCGTATAGCAAGACCGATCCTAGCTAGGCTGCCAAATGCATGATTAGGCTTGGCATAATAGCATTTTATGTTTGTACTAGGCTTGGCACAGCTTGGCACAATAGCGTGCATTCCATTGTTTTTTATTTCAGATTTCTGTAGGCCAGGTTGAGTAGCTACTCAAGCCTGCTTTAGGGATTGTTGCGTAGCCATCGCATGGCGGAGTATGATATTTATATGATATATATGATATGCATATATATGTATATGATGTATATGTGTACAAGTATATGATATTTATATGATATATATGATATGCATATTTATCATATATATGTATATGATTTATATGTATATGATCCATATATTGCTGGCCCAGAAATCCACAACTCTGAGGGTTTAATACATCCTGCATGTGCGTATGCACCTCCCCTCCAAGAAAGCAACACACCGAGCCCAAGGAAGCAACTCACCGAGCCCAAGGAAGCAACTCACCGAGCCCAAGGAAGCAACTCACCGAGCCCAAGGAAGCAACTCACCAATCTCTGACTGATCAACACCACCAGAAGTCAAGTCAATGGCCACCTTGTCATCAGCCTCCCTCGCTACTGCCTCCCTGCTCAGTGTCCACTCATCAAACACCTGCTGGGAAACTGAGTGGTTCAGGGCCTTGCATGTGGTAGCCAGCCTGGACAGATGGTCGTAGCGCCCTCCAGCCGCCAGTTTCTCCGCCAGAACTGGCATAACAATGCTTAGTGCCTGGTGTAGAGGTAGGTGTGGGAGAGGGAGTTGTCCATTATTGGGGATGGCCTGGCAGAGTACGTGCCTGCCTTACATAGCATATGTTGGGTGTGTGTCTTTGTTAAGGGTAGATGATTGGGAACCAAGGGTACAAGGGCAGTGTAACATTAATGGTAGAGGATTGGGAACCAAGGGTACAAGGGCAGTGTAACGGCGGGACTTATGTAATGTGTAACGCCTGTGTCGGATACATATGTAAGCCCCATCTGGCTTTCATCCTAGTTCTAGCAGTACTTCAGGGGGTCCTTCGGCCTCTAGTGCTATCTATTGTTCTCTTTAACGATCTTTCCTTGAAATTCTCTCTATATATATGTATCTTCCGATCTTTCAGGTAGGGTGCTTGGAGTGACAGGGCATCTTTAGCATTTGGTCCCACATGAGCCCAGTCGTTGTCGCAATGAGCTGGCAACCCACACTGCTCAGGGGCCTCCACCGTGCGAACAAGGCGCCTCCCTTCCCTACGCCAAGCAGCAACTGGCTTCACCGTCTTTCTCCTGCCCTTCACCGTCTTTCTCCTGCCCATTGAACGTCAAGGACCTAGACAAGAGTAGCTTCAACAAAAGCAGTACAACCATCATGCTGAGATGTTAGTGTGTTGGCCGGCTAATGTGCAGTACAATGTAATGAATGGATGGATGGATGGATGGATGGATGGATGGATGGATGGATGGATGGATGGATAAATAGATGGATGGATGGATGGATGGATGGATGGATGGATGGATGGATTTAGGGCGGTGCCCACAGCCAACTATTAAACTTCAAAAAAAGTTGTAATCTGAATCCATCCAGCCAACTATTAAACATTAAATTCAAACAAAGATGTGATCAACTATTAAACATTAACTTCAAACAAAGATGTGATCGACTATTAAACATTAACTTCAAACAAAGATATGATAAACTATTAAACATTAAATTCAAACAAAGATGTGATCAACTATTAAACATTAACTTCAAACAAAGATGTGATCAACTATTAAACATTAACTTCAAACAAAGATGTGATCAACTATTAAACATTAACTTCAAACAAAGAAGTGATCAACTATTAAACATTAAATTCAAACAAAGATGTGATCTGAATCCATCCAGCCAACTATTAAACTTAAAACAAAGATGTGATCTGAACCCACATCTTGCCCCATGTGGGCCCGAAAATGTACTTCAAGGGAACATGTAACTCAGGGTAAAATGTACTTCAAGGTAAATGTACTTCAAGGTAACATGTACTTCAAGGGAGCTTGTAATTCAAGGTATCGTTTACTTCAAGGGAACATGTACTTAAAGGGAACATGTAACTCAGGGTAAATGTACTTCAAGGTAACATGTAATTCAAGGTAACATGTACTTCAAGGTAACGTGTAATTCAAGGTAACATGTACTTTAAGGGAACGTGTAATTCAAGGGAACATGTACTTCAAGGTAACATGTACTGCAAGGGAACATGTAACTCAGGGTAAAATGTACTTCAAGGTAACATGTAATTCAAGGTAACATGTACTTCAAGGTAACGTGTAATTCAAGGTAACGTGTACTTTAAGGGAACATGTACTTCAAGGTAACATGTAATTCAAGGTAACATGTACTTCAAGGGAACATGTAACTCAGGGTAAAATGTACTTCAAGGTAACATGTAATTCAAGGTAACATGTACTTCAAGGTAACGTGTAATTCAAGGTAACATGTACTTTAAGGGAACATGTAATCCAAGGGAACATGTACTTCAAAGGAACATGAACTTCAAGAGAACATGTACTTCAAGGGAACAGCCGAAGGCCTGAAAGAGCCACAGTCTCTAGCAATGAGAATATAGCTTGATTGTTATACGTTACGTGACGAGAACTACCATCTATTTACTTTTTGGAAAATGCAGAGGTATCACACAGATATGGTCTCTTATTGGGCAACCTGGGTCTGTCAAGAGTGTCAGTAGGACCACCAGAGCTAAGGAGGAAAGCATTGTTTTGCCTACAAGCAGCTACAAGCTTGCATGACAAGAAAACAAAAAAACAGTCACAGCCAATCAACATGCAATGAGTACAGAGAGCGATGGGGGCAGAAGGGGTAGCCACCTCTTGCCCTTACTTGCATCAACTATCACCTCATGCATCTGCCAGCCAGGCTTCCCTCCAAGCATGCACTGGGTGGAAAACAGTTTATACTGCGTACTTCTCTCGAATTCTATCTTGGAACCTAGCTCCAAGCTTCGAATTCGAATCTTGCTCGAATTCGAATTCGAACCTAGCTCGAAGCTTCGATTAAAATCGCCTCCAGTCGCAAAATCCACCGTTGCCGACCGTTGCCTTCGTGTAAAGCTCTACGAGATTGGGCAATGATAGGCATGATATGCCAATGATAGGCATGAAACCAGGTTCTGAGGCGATTCGAAACAACCTGTACTTCTGCCCGCCCGCTTCTGCCTACTTTTTTGGCGGAGCCACCTCTGGGTCTGAGGAGGGATGGCAGGGGAGAAGGGGGGAAGGGGGGAAGGGGGGAAGGGGGAAGGGGGGGAAGGGGGAAGGGGGGAAGGGGGGGGGGAGGGGGGGGGGAAGGGGGGGGGAGGGGGGGAAGGGGGGGGAGGGGGGGGAAGGGGGGGGAAGGGGGGGAAGGGGGGGAGGGGGGGGAGGAGGCAAGGGGTTAACCAGGGGCTAACGAGGACTGTGATTCATTGTCCTCGTGTCTGATACGCCGCGACCACTTGATCGCCTTTGTATTCGCCTGAGCAACTGACTAAAACCGACCGACTCTGTCTAAAGCAACACTCATGATCTGATCACCTGGAAACTCCCGACCTCCCGTAGCGGTTTTCTTTTACCTCTGTTCGCCTGATGCTTTACTATCGATGCGCGCTTGTGGATGTCTGCTTGAAACTGCGCGCAATCAGGTGGGGGAGAGGGTTTATCGTTAGGATATGTATCGGGAGAGTGAGGCTAGGAATGGCAGATTGCTCGTTATTATGATACAAGAGTTGGCGCGACAAGGAAGTAGATCGCCAGTCCCATGGCAAATTGTGCGAGATAAAGCAACGAGTTAGAAGCGGGTAAAACTGCGTTGAGATGGACGTGTTCTCAAACTGAACTGGTCACTGAATATCCGAGTTCGTCAAAAACTGCTGCGGCCTGCACGAGTAGCGCTAAAAACTCATGACTGGCTGAGCTCCATCTTCGCCTCCGCTATTTACCTTGATGTATCGGCAAAGCGAGCTTTCAGCTAGCTTTTCACTGTTGTTGCTAAGTTGGACCAAGGGCACCCGAAGTTACAGAATTTCGCAGACCCACGCTGCAAAAACAGAACAGGCGGGAACAAGCGAGTATCTATCTGCTGCAACCTCGAAATAGGCGAGCCAAACACTGAGCCAGGAGCTTGTAAAGTCCAACTGCCGAAGATATCTACGAGCGCACCTGTCATGCCTCCGCTAAAAGCAACAGCTCAAATTTGGATTTGGATTTGGATTTGGACCATGGGACAACTATCGCCGAGGGGACACGTGCCTCCAGGTATCAGCCCACGCCACGCGTCACAGACTTTTGAGTCCACCGAATGATTCCGGCAGTGCTAGAAAACTGAGAATGGCAGCTTCAAGGTGCGCTAAGTCCTTGAGCTTTGGCTTAGTAACCAGGAGGGGGAGTTGCCTGGAAGCTGTTGCTCGTACATTACATCACATCACATTACATCACATTACATCACATTACATCACATTACATCACATTACATTACATCACATCACATCACATCACATCACATCACATCACATTACATTACATTACATTACATCACATTACATTACATTACATTACATTACATTACATTACATTACATTACATTACATTACATTACATTACATTACATTACATTACATTACATGTTAAAGTCTACTTGACACCGCGAGGGTGTATGAGACTCTGTGCTTCAAACAAAAAGAAAAAGCACCCACAAAGCAAAAACCCCATTACATCAGGGGTGTGTCGAGGACAAACAAACCAAACTCCCAACCTACAGCTTTCCGGAGTGTTATAACTGAAACGACACAGGGAAGGGACTGTGGGCAATGTATGCTTACATATGCGAGATGGCGAACAGGCGGGAGAGCCTGGCATAAGAGGAGGAAGGCGACAGTACCTTAGGATACTGACGCCGCTGGGTGCCGGCCCTATCGGGCAGAGGCACTACAGCGGAAGCTACCAGGCAGGAAGCCTGGCGCACTAGGACACTCTCGCAGGACCGGGAGAACCGGTCTATAACATCCCCCCCAATTCCTGGTATTCTTCATTCAGAAGAATTCCTGGAATTAGGAGGTATAAAGGAAAAGGGATGCTAGAGTAAAATATAGGAAGTATGTAACCATGTGATCAAAAGAGAAGCGTAGGGTAAGCTTGCAAAGGTTGTCACAGGGAAAGGAGAACTCAGATGTACATGTGTAGGTACATTGTGAGGGAGGAATCCTGTCCTGGGAAAGAGGGTAGCTTGGGCAGGACAAATACAACATGGACTGGATTCCAGCTGATAGCTGCCAGGAAGGATGGTCAAGCATAGACTAGGGGCTCATGCTAAAGTCAACTAATCAAGAAGCACAGCAAAGACTCCCCCTGATCAGGGAGATGAAAGATGCCAGATCAAAGGTGCTAGATTAGTGCTTGTGGGTGTTGCCCATGCAGCCAATCTTTTCTCTGAAGTCACAGAAATTGTTCCTGGAGAGGGCCTTGGTGAGCATGCCAGACATGCTGGCAGCAGTGGGAATCCAGTTAAGCTTGATGCCTCCTTTCTTGGACTGTTCCTTGAGGAAGTAGAACCTGGTCTCCATGTGCTTCAGCCTGGAGGACAGCTTCTCTTGGTTCCAGGCACTTAGTGCAGCTTGGTTGTCACCATTAATGGTGAGAGCAGGAGGGACAACTCCTGTGGCAGAGTGTTGCAGTTTTCTCAACCACATTCCCTCTTGGGCTGCAGAGGTAGCTGCCATGAGCTCAGCTTCTGTGGTGGACAGGGCTGTGGCAGATGCTTGGATCTTGGATGCCCATGAGATTGCTCCCCCTTGGTTGAGGAAGACAAAGCCTGTTGTGGACTTCCTTGTGATGGGGCAGGCAGCATGGTCAGAATCACAGTAGCCAATGAGGGAATTGTTGGAGTAGGTGTAGGTGATGCCATGGTCTGGAGTGTTGGACAGGTACTTGAGAATACCAGTGGCAGCTTCCATATGATCATGTAGGGGGTGTGCACTGTGCCTGGCCAACCTGTTGACAGCTTGGGCAATGTCAGGCCTGGTGTTGGTGGCAAGGTAGTTGAGATAACCTACAATCTGTGCAAGGGGAAGGCCAGTGGCTGGAGTGTCCTTGTCAGCATAGGGCAGGTGTGCATCTGACTGGAGGGGAACAGGGAACCTGGTGCTGTCAGGCTCAGGGAGCATGTTGTGGGCTCGAAGGAGATCCTGGATGAATCTGGACTGGCAGATGTGCAGTGTCCCAGTTGAGACATTCCTGGTGATTTCATAGCCTACAAAAACAGATGGTTCACCTAGATCTCTAGTCTTGTAGAGCTGCATGATGGTGTTTTTGTACTGGTGGAGGATCTCTTTGTCAAAAGAGAGCAGTAGGAAGTCATCAACCCACAGGAGTACCCATATCAGAGGCCTGTGGGTGGGCCCAGTTAGCACAAGTAGACCTTGATCTACATCAACTTCTCTGAATCCGATAGCAGTCATATCTTCTTTCCTTTGAATCTGAGGTACCATTGGCGAGATGCTTGCTTGAGGCCATAGAGACATTTCCACATGCGGCAAACTCTGTGGTCCTTTTCAAAACGAGGTGGTTGGCTGCAGTACAGTTCTTCTTCAACTGTGCCATTGAGAAATGCAGTGGAAACATCTAGTTGTGCTAGGTGTGCTGTGGGGTTTGCTGCCATGGAGAGGATATTGCGGATAGTAGCATGTTTAGAAACTGGGGCAAAAACTTCATCATAGTCCATGCCAGGGCGCTGGGCATACCCTTTAGCTACTAGCCTTGCTTTGTATCTGACAATTTCACCATCAACAGATTGCTTGATTTCGAAGACCCACTTTGTTCCTATTGCTTTGGATCCTTGTGGTAATTCTGAGAGAGACCAGGTGTTCATTTCTGCAAGTGCTGCTAATTCTTCTTGCATAGCAGCTTTCCATTCTGTAGCTTGGGGATCAGAGATTGCTTCTTTTTCAATATTTTTTTTGTATAATGATCTGGTCGGCAGCTAGGGAAAGCTAGAAGTTTGGGGGAGTGTCTTTCTCTGCCAGCACGCCTGGGTTCAACTAGGGAGGAATCTACTTGGGGTGGTGGTGGGATGTCAGGGCTGTCAGGTACTGACATTGTCTCTTGGTTTTTGGCAAAAAGGGGCTGGGCTGGTTGGGATCTGCTGTTGGTTGTTGTTGGGGGGGATTGTGTTCATTCTCCTTGCTCTACAGTATTGTCGTGGTTGGGTGCACTGGCTTCTTGGCAGAAATGCTAGGGTCCTGTAGGTTGTTACACAGTGCTGGGGCTAAAAGAGAGCTCATTGGGAGATCCCCATAGGGGAGGGTGAGCTCGTAACCCAGCTAGTCTGTTATTATAGTGTTCCATTTCTTTGAGTTCAGAGGGGGTAGTATCAGATTTTGATGGCCCATAACTTATAGCTTTCCGGAGTGGTTATACACTGAAACGACACAGGGAAGGACTGTGGGCAGTGTATGCTTACGTATGCGAGATAGCGAACAGACAGGAGAGCCTGGCATAAGAGGAGGAAGGCGATAGTACCTTAGGGTACTGACGCCGCTGGGTGCCGGCCCTATCGGGCAGAGGCACTACGCGGAAGCTGCAGGCAAGGAAGCCTGGCACACTAGGACACGCTAGCAGGACCGGAGAACCGGTCTCTATAAAACAACCACATTCGTTTTGGTGGCGTAGGTATTAAACCCCCTAGAGCAGGACCCAGATCTCAACCACTTACAGTGGCGGAGGTAAGAAGCTAACAAATGAGAAGTCACAAGAAGAAAAAAAAAAGGGATAAAAATTTACGGTGCCAACTAGAGCAGTCCAGGGCTTCCTGTCTTGCTCTTCTACAAGTAGAAAGATAGTCGGCTAGGTTGCTCCAAAAAATCTTAGTGCCATTTCCATTCATAAAGGTTCTGAATGTGGAATCGCAGAATTCCACATTCCATACGGGTAAGTGCGGTCTTTATCCTCATGGACATGCTATAAATATCTGTACAACAGCTTCTGGTAGCGGAGGCGAATATTGCGGAGGCGAAATGAAAAACCAAACACTGGAACTGTTTTCCACCCAGTGCATGCTTGGAGGGAAGGCTGGCTGTCAGATGCATGAAGTGATAGTTGGTGCAAGTAAGGGCAAGAGGTATCTTCCCCGTCTGCATTCCTTGCTTGTTGTTGACCCCCTCGCTCTGCTTGTCGATTGGCTGCGACAGTTTATTTCGTTTTCTTTTCGTTCAAAGCTTGTAGCAGACAATGTTCCTCCTTGAAGATATGCTTTATCCTACTGATAATCTTGTCAGACCCAGGTTTTGCCTATAAATGACCATATCTGGGGTGATATCTGGGGGTGAGACCATATCTGGGGTGGAACATTCTGCTCCCAGGCCTAAGGCTCGTCCCCAACCCCAACCCCAA
The DNA here is from genome assembly GCA_022414725.1 of Microglena sp. YARC. Classification (NCBI taxonomy): domain Eukaryota; kingdom Viridiplantae; phylum Chlorophyta; class Chlorophyceae; order Chlamydomonadales; family Chlamydomonadaceae; genus Microglena; species Microglena sp. YARC. The sequence continues at coordinate 2,281 of JAJSRW010002094.1, read as the reverse complement.
CATCCAACCAACCCAACCCAACCCCAACCCCAACCCAACCCCAACCCCAACCCAACCCCAACGCCCAACCGCCAACCCGCAACCCAACACTCGCAAACGCGCAACCCCAACACTCGCCAACCCCACACCCCACCGCCACCCCACCCCCAACCCAACCCCGAACCCCAACGCCCCCACCAAACCCCCCCCAGCCCAACCCCAACCTCACCAGCCAACCCCAACCCCCAACCATTCGGACCCCAAACCCCCAACCCCAACCCCAACCCCAACCCGAACCCCTACTCCCAACCCCAAACCCCAACCGCGCAACCCAACGCCAACCCAACCCAGAATAAGCCCCAACCCCAACCCCACCCCAACCGCAACCCAAACCCAACCCAACCCAACCACCAACCCCACCCCAACCCCCAACCCCAACCCCACCCCACCCCAACCCAACCCCAACCCCACCCACCCCACCCCCCCCAACCCCAAACCCCAACCCAACCCCACCCCAAACCCAACCCCTAAACCCCAACCAACCCCAACCCCAACCCACCCCAACCCAACCCCACCCCACCCCAACCCACCCAACCAAAACCCAACCCCAAAACCCCACCCCAACCCCAACCCCAACCCTCAAAGCAGGAAAGGACGCGTACATTGATCAGCGTGGAGGACGAGTAAATCATGGCCCGGCCTATCATTGTCCGACCCTGGCCTGTGCCGGGCCAATTACAAGGAAAACAAACTCAAGCTACTTTCCTCTTCCTTCTGACCTATTTCCGCTCTCTGACAGCCTTAGCTCCTTATGGCGTGCCAGATAGCTAATGTCGTCGACGGGGTGGAAATTTTGCCACTGGGGTGGGAATATTTGGACTGGTTCTGATGCCCTCCCAAATCCAGACAGAAAACCGAGCCAAGCTACTTTCCTCGCCTTCTGCCTTTCTGACTTTGTGCAGCTTCGCCTTGCCAGTCCTATATATATCTCTTGCGAGTCGCGTCGCACGTGACCTCCATCCTCTCTTCGTCCTTCTGTTGGAAAGTCCAAGCGAGGGGATTTTTGAAAATGCCGAGTACTCCTGCCCGATGCGGCATATCGAGAGCTTTTTTTTTTGCGAATAAACCAAACCGCAGGAAGCGTCCGGAAGATGGTCCGGCGTGGACGTCGTCATCATGCCATCCGGGCAGTGGGGCGACGAGCCGCGTGCCCTTTAAGAATGTATTTTAGTTAAAGATTAAAATTGAATCTTTTATGTAAAAGGACCCATTTACATTCCAATGCCCCTTCCCAATCAGAGGGGGGGGGAGGGAGGCCAGGCAGAGGGAAGAGAGGGAGGGAGGGAGGGAGGCGAGGAGGCAGGCAGAGGGAGAGAGGGAGGGGAGGGGAAGGAGAGGGAAGGAGGCAGGCAGAGGAGAGAGGGAGGGAGGGAGGAAGGGAGGGAGGAGAGGCAGAGGGAGAGAGGGAGGGAGGAAGGGAGGGAGGGAGGCAGGCAGGAGGGAGAGAAGGGAGGGAGGGAGGGAGGAGGGAGGCAGGCAGAGGGGAGAGGGAGGGAGGGGGGAGGGAGGGAGGCAGGCAAGAGGGAGAGAGGGAGGCGAGGGAGGGAGGGAGGGAGGGCAGGCAGAGGGAGAGAGGGAGGGAGGGAGGGAGGGGAGGGGAGGCAGGCAGAAGGAAGAGAGGGAGGGAGGGGAAGGAGGCAGGCAGAGGGAGAGAGGGGGAGGAGGGAGGGAGGAGGCAGCAGAGGGAGAGATAGGGGAGGGAGGGAGGGAGGGAGGGAGGCAGGCAGAGGGAGAGAGGGAGGGAAGGGAGGGCGGAGAGGGGAGGCAGGGCAGAGGGAGAAGAGGGAGGGAGGGAAGGGAGGGAGGGAGGCAGGCAGAGGGGAAGAGAGGGAGGGGAGGAGGGAGGGAGGGAGGGAGGTGAGGCAGGCAGATGGGGAGAGGGAGGGAGGGAGGGAGGGAGGAGGACAGGCGCAAAGGGAGAGAGGGACGAGGAGGGAGGGGAGGGAGGGAGGTCAGGGCCAGAGGGAGAGAGGGAGGGAGGTGGAGGGAGGGAGGGGAGGGGCAGGCAGAGGGAGAGGGGAGGGAGGGAGGGAGGGAGGGAGGGCAGGCAGAGGGAGAGAGGGAGGGGAGGGAGGGAGGAGGGAGGCAGGCAGAGGGAGAGAGGGAGGGAGGGAGGGAGGTAGGGAGGAGGGGAGGCAGGCAAGAGGGAGAGAGGGAGGGAGGGAGGGAGGGAGGGCAGGGAGGCAGCAGAGGGGAGAGAGGGACGGGAGGGAGCGGAGGGAGGGAGGGAGGCGCAGGCCAG
>JAJSRW010000117.1:30000-69204 GCA_022414725.1 Microglena sp. YARC | reverse complement strand
ATTGAGAGAGCTGTATCGCACGTAGCATTACTCGCATGATGTATGTTGATGCTGGTGAGGCCTGTTGATGATGGTGAGGGAAACAGGAGGCTACATCAAAGTTGATGCACCTGGTGATTGAGCCGGCTTGTGGGACGAGTCTGATCGACGTCATGTTGATGGCTCTGGTGAATGGCTGTTGATGTCTGATGACTGTATGGATTGATGCCGGGTGATGGCTGTTGATGTCTGAATGATGTATGTGAGCCTGTGATGGCTGTTGATGTCTGCATGATGTAGTGTTGATGCTGGTGGCATTGGCTGTTGAATAGTCTGATGATGTATCGTTGATGCCTGGTGATGGCTGTTGAGTCTGATGATGTACATGTTGAGCCTGGTGTGGCTGTTGATGTCTGAAATGATGGTATGTGATGCCTGGTGATGGCTGTTGATCGTCTGATGCATGTATGTGATGCATGGTGATGGCTGTTGATGTCTGATGATGTATGTTGATTCCTGGTGATGGCCTGTTGATGTCTGATGATGTATGTTGATGCCATGGTGATGGCCTGTTGAAGATGGTCTGATGATGTGCATGCCTCTGATCTGGATTGTCTTCCTCGGTGATGGCTGTTCGTAGGTCTGATGATCGTATATGTTTGATAGGTGATCGGCTTTATAGGATCGCTAGGTTGATGTTGATGATGAACTCTATTATCGTCGCGCGTGCAATGCTTGATGATGGGTGATGATGTCTCGTCTGTTATTTGTTGGTCACTCGCAGAGCGACTCTGTGTCGCATAGATGGTGGTGCTTTTTGAACCATCCCAGCCCAGAGCTCGCACTGGGCTGTTCTGTATTTGGGTCTTCTGATGATGTATGTTTCGATTTGTATTTCGGTTAATGCTACTTTTGGGCTTGAGGCAAGGGTGTCTGCCATGCTCCTCGACTAGATGTACATGTTGCCAGTGCCCCAGCAACTGGCGAAAGAGATCTGTGCTTGTAGAATATAAGCCCTCATATAGAATCTGAACCTGACGGGGTCTGATAGGGTCTGACTATTTTTGGGTTCTGTGATATAGGCTGTGATGTCATGATGAAATCTTGTAAGAAAAAGTCGCATGCCGATGGTGATTAGGCCTGTTTTGAGGTTGCTGCTCAGTGACTGATCAGTAGGGATAGTGTTCACTAGTTTGGCGGCCTTGTGATGGTAGTGTATCAGATTGTCTGCATATGATGTATGTTGAATGGTCAATCTGAGTGAATGTTTGTTTATGAGTATAAGTCTGGTGGGAGTTACCTCGCTAATCTCGAGGTGGTCTCACTGGGTGATTGGAGTGTTAGATGATAAACTTTGTATGATGTGGGAGATAATTTGTGCTCATGGTGATGACTGGATTCTGATGTCACTGTTATGATTACGCTTGATAACCCATAGCCTGGTGGGTGCTCTTTGATGTCTGATGTATCTCGGTGGTATTGTTGAAATTGTCTGCGTCGATGGCTGTAGATGGTCTAGATCGTATGTTTGGTGTTTATATGCCTGGTGATGGTGTTATGATGTCTGATGATATGTGATGATGCACCATTTAAAAATGGTGAATTAGGCTGTGATGAGGTGAACATGATAAAAGTTTGTTGTTGAGTTTGCTCGCGGTAGGTATGGGCTGACAGACCTGGTGTTGATCAGGGGCTTGTGTTGCTATTGTCTGATGGTGTTCTGATGCTGGTCCTGTGGTTGTATGGATGAGAGCTTCGGCTGTGTGCTTTGAGTCTGTATGTTCTGTTCCGGTCATGCTCTAGGATGCCGTTAGGTGATGGCTGTTGATGTCTGATGATGTATGTTGATGCTGGTGATGGCTGTTGATGTCTGAGTGAAATGTTGTGTGAGGCTTTGACACCTGAGCTCGATGGCTTGTTAGTGCATTTGGTTGTCTTGACTGTAATGTTTTGTATTAGCTGGTTGAATGGCTGTTGATCCATATGTCTGATGATGGCAAGGCTCAACACCTTATTTTGGTTGCTGTGCAGTTAGGGATGTGGTGATGTTGAATGAAAAGAAGATTAGGAGTGGTTTTTGACAGATGGCTGTTGTATCAAGTTCGAATATGTGAGTTGATGGCTGGTGATCAGAGTAGATGCATGGTGTGGGTAAGGATTAACATGTCTTCGCGATGAAGTCACTAATGCTGCGCTTGAGAAATGGCTGTTCAGATCACGTCTGATTGATGTATGTAGTTGAGATTCTAGCCTAGGTGAACATTTGGCTGTGTTATGTCTGATGATGTAATGTTGATCGGTAGAGATAGGGTCTTTTTGATTTTGACTATTGGTGATCTGGTGATGCTGAATGAGAGGTTTGTGATATTGACTTGTTGCAGGCTCAGGAATTGTAGTTGACGTGCCTTTCGTAGATGTGGCTGTTTGATAGAACATCGGTTGTATGTTGTTGATGTGGTGCTTGGGTTGAGCCTGTATGCATCTGTGGTATGTACTCGATGCTTGAGTGATATGTATTATAAAGAGCCTACTCGAAAATGATGCGTCCGTACTGACTGGTGAGAGATAACCAGGCGGAATCCATCCTCTTCTTGACGACTTCTTGTGGGAGCAAAACATAGAGTGATGATGTTGATGCTGGTGATGGGGGCTGTTCGATGTCTGATGACTCACGTTCACTGCGTGATCCATGTTGCCGGCGATAATGGTGATGGCTGTTGGGTGAGGCCGCTAGGAGCTGTGTGTTGACAATTGATGAGGTCTGCTCTGATGATGATGGGTGCGTTAGATGGCGCACGCTGATGACGTGGAGTGATAGGGGGACGAGGCTTCTTGATGTTTCGTTGTATGGATGCTGGTCATGGGACGTGGGCAGTCGGTTGTTGATGCCTTGGCATGTTCTCCGAGGTACCGTTGAACTCGCTTGATGTCGCACTGGTGATGGCTGTTGATGTCTGATGATGTATGTTTGATGCCTGGTGAATGGCTGTTTGTGGATGTCTGAAGAGTGTAAGGTTTGTTTAACTCGCCTGGTGATGGCTGTTGAGGGTGTCTGATGCGGGCAATGTTAAATCTGGTTTGTGCCTTATGATCATGTGTGCATCGGGTCGATGGTGAACGTGGTTGGTGACATCCGCTACGTGGGCTGAATGTCGAAATCGCCTGATCGCGCAAGCACGGTTGATGCTGTGATCTGGCTGTTGATGTCTGATGATCTTGCCATTTCTTGTGGTTTGTACTCTCAGGCCCGTATTGGTGGAATAGATGCGGGTGTTGATCGCTCTAGCTGGTGATGGGTTTGTGTGGAGATGTCTGAGGTTATGTGATCCGGGGCTGGTGCGGATGGCTGATTGATGTAATTGATGTTCACTGATGATGTTGTTGATCAAGTCAGCGGGGTGAACTTGGTGACGTTGCGCTGTTTCCGATGGGTCTGATTTGGATTTATTAGGGGATGACGCTCGCACTGGGCATAGAGTATGAACATAACTTCTTGGATGCGCATGGTTGATGATGTATGTTGATGCCTGGTGACCTGGTTGTTATGTCTGATGATGTATGTTGATGGCCTGGTTTGTTTGACCTGTGGTCTGTTGAGATGAATCTGATGAGATCAGCTGTTTATGTTGATGGCGGTTCCGGTTGGGTTTTGTGCCTGTGGTACTGCGATGGGCTTGTTGATAGTCGATACAAGGTTGAAGCGGTGGTGTATTTGGTTTGTGTTTCGAATTGTAGAGTCTGGTACTCTTGTAGCTGGATCGGGCGCTGCTGAGATTGGGTTCTGGAATATTCGGATTGTGGGTAGTGTCTAGATGTACAGGTATGTTGCGGGCGGAATGAGTCGCAGCGGTTGGCATGGGGGCAGGTTATGTGCTGTTGATGACAGGTCAATGACCGTGAATCGGTCGCGTCTGGATTAGCTCTGGGTTTGCCGGATGGGAGTGGACTTTGGCTGGGTTGAGAGGGATAGAGTGAGTTGCCCATGTCTGGTGATGGCTGTTTGATGTTCTGATGAATGTATGTTGGGTATTGCTGGCTCTTGATGGGGTTGTTGATTTTGGTATCACTGAACTGAACGTTCTGGCTTTCTGGATTGGGCTATGTTTGAACATTGTTCAGATCGTCTGGTGTGGATGATTCCTTGGATGTTTGATGTCTGATTGCCAATGTACGCCTGATGCCTGGTGATGGGAATGTTGAATGCTTCCCGAATGCTGGTGCTGGTGTGGGATCTGTTGATGTTTGCATGTATGTTGATGGTGATGGCTGTTGTCATGTCTGATTTGATGTATGTATGTTGATGACCTGTGGGAGTGAATGGCCTGGGTGAATGATGTTGATGATGTTATTGTTGATGCCTGGTGATGGCTTTGAGTCGGATGATGTATGATGCCTGGTGATGGCTGTTAGATGTCTTTGATGATGTATGTTGCGGTTGATGCCTGGTGATGGCTGTTGATTGTCTGATGATGTATGTTGATGCCTGGTGATGGCTGTTTGATGCTGTCTTGATACGTCTTTGTATGTTGATGCCTGGTGATGGCTGTTGCATGTCTGATCATGAGGTATGTTGATGCCTTGGGGTGATGGCTGTTGATGTCTGATGATGTTATGTTGATGCCTGGTGAGGCTGTTGATGTCTGATTGTATGTTGATGTCTGGTTGATTGAAAGATATGTTGATGCCTGGTGATGGCTGTTGATGTCTGATGATGTATTGTTGATGCCATGGTGATGGCTGTTGATGTCTGATGATGTATGTTGATGCCCTTGGTGATGGCTGTTGATGTTCTGATGCATGTATGTTGATGCCTGGTGATGGCTGTTTGATGTCTGATGATGTGAATGTGATGCCTGGTGATGGCTGTTGATGTGATGATGTATGTTGATGGCTGGTGATGGCTGTTGATGTCTGATGATGTATGTTGATGCCTGGTGATGGCTGTTGATGTCTGATGATGTATGTTGATGCCTGGTGATGGCTGTTGATGTCTGATGATGTATGTTGATGCCTGGTGATGGCTGTTGATGTCTGATGATGTATGCTTGATGCCTGGTGATGGCTGTTGATGTCTGATGATGTATGTTGATGCCTGGTGATGGCTGTTGATGTCTGTGAATGTATGTTGAGCCTGGTGATGGCTGTTGATGTCTGATGATGTATGTTGATGCTGGTGATGGCTGTTGATGTCTGATGATGTATGATGCCTGGTGATGGCTGTTGATGTCTGATGATGTATGTGATGCCTGGTGATGGCTGTTGATGTCTGATGATGTATGTTGATGCCTGGTGATGGCTGTTGATGTCTGATGATGTATGTTGATGCCTGGTGATGGCTGTTGATGTCTGATGATGTATGTTGATTGGTGATGGCTGTTGATGTCTGATGATGTATGTTGATGCCTGGTGATGGCTGTTGATGTCTGATGATGTATGTTGATGCCTGGTGATGGCTGTTGATGTCTGATGATGTTGTTGATGCCTGGTGATGCTGTTGATGTCTGATGATGTATGTTGATGCCTGGTGATGGCTGTTGATGTCTGATGATGTATGTTGATGCCTGGTGATGGCTGTTGATGTCTGATGATGTATGTTGATGCCTGGTGATGGCTGTTGATGTCTGATGATGTATGTTGATGCCTGGTGATGGCTGTTGATGTCTGATGATGTATGTTGATGCCTGGTGATGGCTGTTGATGTCTGATGATGTATGTTGATGCCTGGTGATGGCTGTTGATGTCTGATGATGTATGTTGATGCCTGGTGATGGCTGTTGATGTCTGATGATGTATGTTGATGCCTGGTGATGGCTGTTGATGTCTGATGATGTATGTTGATGCCTGGTGATGGCTGTTGATGTCTGATGATGTATGTTGATGCCTGTGATGGCTGTTGATGTCTGATGATGTATGTTGATGCCTGGTGATGGCTGTTGATGTCTGATGATGTATGTTGATGCCTGGTGATGGCTGTTGATGTCTGATGATGTATGTTGATGCCTGGTGATGGCTGTTGATGTCTGATGATGTATGTTGATGCCTGGTGATGGCTGTTGATGTCTGATGATGTATGTTGATGCCTGGTGATGGCTGTTGATGTCTGATGATGTATGTTGATGCCTGGTGATGGCTGTTGATGTCTGATGATGTATGTTGATGCCTGGTGATGGCTGTTGATGTCTGATGATGTATGTTGATGCCTGGTGATGGCTGTTGATGTCTGATGATGTATGTTGATGCCTGGTGATGGCTGTTGATGTCTGATGATGTATGTTGATGCCTGGTGATGGCTGTTGATGTCTGATGATGTATGTTGATGCCTGGTGATGGCTGTTGATGTCTGATGATGTATGTTGATGCCTGGTGATGGCTGTTGATGTCTGATGATGTATGTTGATGCCTGGTGATGGCTGTTGATGTCTGATGATGTATGTTGATGCCTGGTGATGGCTGTTGATGTCTGATGATGTATGTTGATGCCTGGTGATGGCTGTTGATGTCTGATGATGTATGTTGATGCCTGGTGATGGCTGTTGATGTCTGATGATGTATGTTGATGCCTGGTGATGGCTGTTGATGTCTGATGATGTATGTTGATGCCTGGTGATGGCTGTTGATGTCTGATGATGTATGTTGATGCCTGGTGATGGCTGTTGATGTCTGATGATGTATGTTGATGCCTGGTGATGGCTGTTGATGTCTGATGATGTATGTTGATGCCTGGTGATGGCTGTTGATGTCTGATGATGTATGTTGATGCCTGGTGATGGCTGTTGATGTCTGATGATGTATGTTGATGCCTGGTGATGGCTGTTGATGTCTGATGATGTATGTTGATGCCTGGTGATGGCTGTTGATGTCTGATGATGTATGTTGATGCCTGGTGATGGCTGTTGATGTCTGATGATGTATGTTGATGCCTGGTGATGGCTGTTGATGTCTGATGATGTATGTTGATGCCTGGTGATGGCTGTTGATGTCTGATGATGTATGTTGATGCCTGGTGATGGCTGTTGATGTCTGATGATGTATGTTGATGCCTGGTGATGGCTGTTGATGTCTGATGATGTATGTTGATGCCTGGTGATGGCTGTTGATGTCTGATGATGTATGTTGATGCCTGGTGATGGCTGTTGATGTCTGATGATGTATGTTGATGCCTGGTGATGGCTGTTGATGTCTGATGATGTATGTTGATGCCTGGTGATGGCTGTTGATGTCTGATGATGTATGTTGATGCCTGGTGATGGCTGTTGATGTCTGATGATGTATGTTGATGCCTGGTGATGGCTGTTGATGTCTGATGATGTATGTTGATGCCTGGTGATGGCTGTTGATGTCTGATGATGTATGTTGATGCCTGGTGATGGCTGTTGATGTCTGATGATGTATGTTGATGCCTGGTGATGGCTGTTGATGTCTGATGATGTATGTTGATGCCTGGTGATGGCTGTTGATGTCTGATGATGTATGTTGATGCCTGGTGATGGCTGTTGATGTCTGATGATGTATGTTGATGCCTGGTGATGGCTGTTGATGTCTGATGATGTATGTTGATGCCTGGTGATGGCTGTTGATGTCTGATGATGTATGTTGATGCCTGGTGATGGCTGTTGATGTCTGATGATGTATGTTGATGCCTGGTGATGGCTGTTGATGTCTGATGATGTATGTTGATGCCTGGTGATGGCTGTTGATGTCTGATGATGTATGTTGATGCCTGGTGATGGCTGTTGATGTCTGATGATGTATGTTGATGCCTGGTGATGGCTGTTGATGTCTGATGATGTATGTTGATGCCTGGTGATGGCTGTTGATGTCTGATGATGTATGTTGATGCCTGGTGATGGCTGTTGATGTCTGATGATGTATGTTGATGCCTGGTGATGGCTGTTGATGTCTGATGATGTATGTTGATGCCTGGTGATGGCTGTTGATGTCTGATGATGTATGTTGATGCCTGGTGATGGCTGTTGATGTCTGATGATGTATGTTGATGCCTGGTGATGGCTGTTGATGTCTGATGATGTATGTTGATGCCTGGTGATGGCTGTTGATGTCTGATGATGTATGTTGATGCCTGGTGATGGCTGTTGATGTCTGATGATGTATGTTGATGCCTGGTGATGGCTGTTGATGTCTGATGATGTATGTTGATGCCTGGTGATGGCTGTTGATGTCTGATGATGTATGTTGATGCCTGGTGATGGCTGTTGATGTCTGATGATGTATGTTGATGCCTGGTGATGGCTGTTGATGTCTGATGATGTATGTTGATGCCTGGTGATGGCTGTTGATGTCTGATGATGTATGTTGATGCCTGGTGATGGCTGTTGATGTCTGATGATGTATGTTGATGCCTGGTGATGGCTGTTGATGTCTGATGATGTATGTTGATGCCTGGTGATGGCTGTTGATGTCTGATGATGTATGTTGATGCCTGGTGATGGCTGTTGATGTCTGATGATGTATGTTGATGCCTGGTGATGGCTGTTGATGTCTGATGATGTATGTTGATGCCTGGTGATGGCTGTTGATGTCTGATGATGTATGTTGATGCCTGGTGATGGCTGTTGATGTCTGATGATGTATGTTGATGCCTGGTGATGGCTGTTGATGTCTGATGATGTATGTTGATGCCTGGTGATGGCTGTTGATGTCTGATGATGTATGTTGATGCCTGGTGATGGCTGTTGATGTCTGATGATGTATGTTGATGCCTGGTGATGGCTGTTGATGTCTGATGATGTATGTTGATGCCTGGTGATGGCTGTTGATGTCTGATGATGTATGTTGATGCCTGGTGATGGCTGTTGATGTCTGATGATGTATGTTGATGCCTGGTGATGGCTGTTGATGTCTGATGATGTATGTTGATGCCTGGTGATGGCTGTTGATGTCTGATGATGTATGTTGATGCCTGGTGATGGCTGTTGATGTCTGATGATGTATGTTGATGCCTGGTGATGGCTGTTGATGTCTGATGATGTATGTTGATGCCTGGTGATGGCTGTTGATGTCTGATGATGTATGTTGATGCCTGGTGATGGCTGTTGATGTCTGATGATGTATGTTGATGCCTGGTGATGGCTGTTGATGTCTGATGATGTATGTTGATGCCTGGTGATGGCTGTTGATGTCTGATGATGTATGTTGATGCCTGGTGATGGCTGTTGATGTCTGATGATGTATGTTGATGCCTGGTGATGGCTGTTGATGTCTGATGATGTATGTTGATGCCTGGTGATGGCTGTTGATGTCTGATGATGTATGTTGATGCCTGGTGATGGCTGTTGATGTCTGATGATGTATGTTGATGCCTGGTGATGGCTGTTGATGTCTGATGATGTATGTTGATGCCTGGTGATGGCTGTTGATGTCTGATGATGTATGTTGATGCCTGGTGATGGCTGTTGATGTCTGATGATGTATGTTGATGCCTGGTGATGGCTGTTGATGTCTGATGATGTATGTTGATGCCTGGTGATGGCTGTTGATGTCTGATGATGTATGTTGATGCCTGGTGATGGCTGTTGATGTCTGATGATGTATGTTGATGCCTGGTGATGGCTGTTGATGTCTGATGATGTATGTTGATGCCTGGTGATGGCTGTTGATGTCTGATGATGTATGTTGATGCCTGGTGATGGCTGTTGATGTCTGATGATGTATGTTGATGCCTGGTGATGGCTGTTGATGTCTGATGATGTATGTTGATGCCTGGTGATGGCTGTTGATGTCTGATGATGTATGTTGATGCCTGGTGATGGCTGTTGATGTCTGATGATGTATGTTGATGCCTGGTGATGGCTGTTGATGTCTGATGATGTATGTTGATGCCTGGTGATGGCTGTTGATGTCTGATGATGTATGTTGATGCCTGGTGATGGCTGTTGATGTCTGATGATGTATGTTGATGCCTGGTGATGGCTGTTGATGTCTGATGATGTATGTTGATGCCTGGTGATGGCTGTTGATGTCTGATGATGTATGTTGATGCCTGGTGATGGCTGTTGATGTCTGATGATGTATGTTGATGCCTGGTGATGGCTGTTGATGTCTGATGATGTATGTTGTTGATGCCTGGTGATGGCTGTTGATGTCTGATGATGTATGTTGATGCCTGGTGATGGCTGTTGATGTCTGATGATGTATGTTGATGCCTGGTGATGGCTGTTGATGTCTGATGATGTATGTTGATGCCTGGTGATGGCTGTTGATGTCTGATGATGTATGTTGATGCCTGGTGATGGCTGTTGATGTCTGATGATGTATGTTGATGCCTGGTGATGGCTGTTGATGTCTGATGATGTATGTTGATGCCTGGTGATGGCTGTTGATGTCTGATGATGTATGTTGATGCCTGGTGATGGCTGTTGATGTCTGATGATGTATGTTGATGCCTGGTGATGGCTGTTGATGTCTGATGATGTATGTTGATGCCTGGTGATGGCTGTTGATGTCTGATGATGTATGTTGATGCCTGGTGATGGCTGTTGATGTCTGATGATGTATGTTGATGCCTGGTGATGGCTGTTGATGTCTGATGATGTATGTTGATGCCTGGTGATGGCTGTTGATGTCTGATGATGTATGTTGATGCCTGGTGATGGCTGTTGATGTCTGATGATGTATGTTGATGCCTGGTGATGGCTGTTGATGTCTGATGATGTATGTTGATGCCTGGTGATGGCTGTTGATGTCTGATGATGTATGTTGATGCCTGGTGATGGCTGTTGATGTCTGATGATGTATGTTGATGCCTGGTGATGGCTGTTGATGTCTGATGATGTATGTTGATGCCTGGTGATGGCTGTTGATGTCTGATGATGTATGTTGATGCCTGGTGATGGCTGTTGATGTCTGATGATGTATGTTGATGCCTGGTGATGGCTGTTGATGTCTGATGATGTATGTTGATGCCTGGTGATGGCTGTTGATGTCTGATGATGTATGTTGATGCCTGGTGATGGCTGTTGATGTCTGATGATGTATGTTGATGCCTGGTGATGGCTGTTGATGTCTGATGATGTATGTTGATGCCTGGTGATGGCTGTTGATGTCTGATGATGTATGTTGATGCCTGGTGATGGCTGTTGATGTCTGATGATGTATGTTGATGCCTGGTGATGGCTGTTGATGTCTGATGATGTATGTTGATGCCTGGTGATGGCTGTTGATGTCTGATGATGTATGTTGATGCCTGGTGATGGCTGTTGATGTCTGATGATGTATGTTGATGCCTGGTGATGGCTGTTGATGTCTGATGATGTATGTTGATGCCTGGTGATGGCTGTTGATGTCTGATGATGTATGTTGATGCCTGGTGATGGCTGTTGATGTCTGATGATGTATGTTGATGCCTGGTGATGGCTGTTGATGTCTGATGATGTATGTTGATGCCTGGTGATGGCTGTTGATGTCTGATGATGTATGTTGATGCCTGGTGATGGCTGTTGATGTCTGATGATGTATGTTGATGCCTGGTGATGGCTGTTGATGTCTGATGATGTATGTTGATGCCTGGTGATGGCTGTTGATGTCTGATGATGTATGTTGATGCCTGGTGATGGCTGTTGATGTCTGATGATGTATGTTGATGCCTGGTGATGGCTGTTGATGTCTGATGATGTATGTTGATGCCTGGTGATGGCTGTTGATGTCTGATGATGTATGTTGATGCCTGGTGATGGCTGTTGATGTCTGATGATGTATGTTGATGCCTGGTGATGGCTGTTGATGTCTGATGATGTATGTTGATGCCTGGTGATGGCTGTTGATGTCTGATGATGTATGTTGATGCCTGGTGATGGCTGTTGATGTCTGATGATGTATGTTGATGCCTGGTGATGGCTGTTGATGTCTGATGATGTATGTTGATGCCTGGTGATGGCTGTTGATGTCTGATGATGTATGTTGATGCCTGGTGATGGCTGTTGATGTCTGATGATGTATGTTGATGCCTGGTGATGGCTGTTGATGTCTGATGATGTATGTTGATGCCTGGTGATGGCTGTTGATGTCTGATGATGTATGTTGATGCCTGGTGATGGCTGTTGATGTCTGATGATGTATGTTGATGCCTGGTGATGGCTGTTGATGTCTGATGATGTATGTTGATGCCTGGTGATGGCTGTTGATGTCTGATGATGTATGTTGATGCCTGGTGATGGCTGTTGATGTCTGATGATGTATGTTGATGCCTGGTGATGGCTGTTGATGTCTGATGATGTATGTTGATGCCTGGTGATGGCTGTTGATGTCTGATGATGTATGTTGATGCCTGGTGATGGCTGTTGATGTCTGATGATGTATGTTGATGCCTGGTGATGGCTGTTGATGTCTGATGATGTATGTTGATGCCTGGTGATGGCTGTTGATGTCTGATGATGTATGTTGATGCCTGGTGATGGCTGTTGATGTCTGATGATGTATGTTGATGCCTGGTGATGGCTGTTGATGTCTGATGATGTATGTTGATGCCTGGTGATGGCTGTTGATGTCTGATGATGTATGTTGATGCCTGGTGATGGCTGTTGATGTCTGATGATGTATGTTGATGCCTGGTGATGGCTGTTGATGTCTGATGATGTATGTTGATGCCTGGTGATGGCTGTTGATGTCTGATGATGTATGTTGATGCCTGGTGATGGCTGTTGATGTCTGATGATGTATGTTGATGCCTGGTGATGGCTGTTGATGTCTGATGATGTATGTTGATGCCTGGTGATGGCTGTTGATGTCTGATGATGTATGTTGATGCCTGGTGATGGCTGTTGATGTCTGATGATGTATGTTGATGCCTGGTGATGGCTGTTGATGTCTGATGATGTATGTTGATGCCTGGTGATGGCTGTTGATGTCTGATGATGTATGTTGATGCCTGGTGATGGCTGTTGATGTCTGATGATGTATGTTGATGCCTGGTGATGGCTGTTGATGTCTGATGATGTATGTTGATGCCTGGTGATGGCTGTTGATGTCTGATGATGTATGTTGATGCCTGGTGATGGCTGTTGATGTCTGATGATGTATGTTGATGCCTGGTGATGGCTGTTGATGTCTGATGATGTATGTTGATGCCTGGTGATGGCTGTTGATGTCTGATGATGTATGTTGATGCCTGGTGATGGCTGTTGATGTCTGATGATGTATGTTGATGCCTGGTGATGGCTGTTGATGTCTGATGATGTATGTTGATGCCTGGTGATGGCTGTTGATGTCTGATGATGTATGTTGATGCCTGGTGATGGCTGTTGATGTCTGATGATGTATGTTGATGCCTGGTGATGGCTGTTGATGTCTGATGATGTATGTTGATGCCTGGTGATGGCTGTTGATGTCTGATGATGTATGTTGATGCCTGGTGATGGCTGTTGATGTCTGATGATGTATGTTGATGCCTGGTGATGGCTGTTGATGTCTGATGATGTATGTTGATGCCTGGTGATGGCTGTTGATGTCTGATGATGTATGTTGATGCCTGGTGATGGCTGTTGATGTCTGATGATGTATGTTGATGCCTGGTGATGGCTGTTGATGTCTGATGATGTATGTTGATGCCTGGTGATGGCTGTTGATGTCTGATGATGTATGTTGATGCCTGGTGATGGCTGTTGATGTCTGATGATGTATGTTGATGCCTGGTGATGGCTGTTGATGTCTGATGATGTATGTTGATGCCTGGTGATGGCTGTTGATGTCTGATGATGTATGTTGATGCCTGGTGATGGCTGTTGATGTCTGATGATGTATGTTGATGCCTGGTGATGGCTGTTGATGTCTGATGATGTATGTTGATGCCTGGTGATGGCTGTTGATGTCTGATGATGTATGTTGATGCCTGGTGATGGCTGTTGATGTCTGATGATGTATGTTGATGCCTGGTGATGGCTGTTGATGTCTGATGATGTATGTTGATGCCTGGTGATGGCTGTTGATGTCTGATGATGTATGTTGATGCCTGGTGATGGCTGTTGATGTCTGATGATGTATGTTGATGCCTGGTGATGGCTGTTGATGTCTGATGATGTATGTTGATGCCTGGTGATGGCTGTTGATGTCTGATGATGTATGTTGATGCCTGGTGATGGCTGTTGATGTCTGATGATGTATGTTGATGCCTGGTGATGGCTGTTGATGTCTGATGATGTATGTTGATGCCTGGTGATGGCTGTTGATGTCTGATGATGTATGTTGATGCCTGGTGATGGCTGTTGATGTCTGATGATGTATGTTGATGCCTGGTGATGGCTGTTGATGTCTGATGATGTATGTTGATGCCTGGTGATGGCTGTTGATGTCTGATGATGTATGTTGATGCCTGGTGATGGCTGTTGATGTCTGATGATGTATGTTGATGCCTGGTGATGGCTGTTGATGTCTGATGATGTATGTTGATGCCTGGTGATGGCTGTTGATGTCTGATGATGTATGTTGATGCCTGGTGATGGCTGTTGATGTCTGATGATGTATGTTGATGCCTGGTGATGGCTGTTGATGTCTGATGATGTATGTTGATGCCTGGTGATGGCTGTTGATGTCTGATGATGTATGTTGATGCCTGGTGATGGCTGTTGATGTCTGATGATGTATGTTGATGCCTGGTGATGGCTGTTGATGTCTGATGATGTATGTTGATGCCTGGTGATGGCTGTTGATGTCTGATGATGTATGTTGATGCCTGGTGATGGCTGTTGATGTCTGATGATGTATGTTGATGCCTGGTGATGGCTGTTGATGTCTGATGATGTATGTTGATGCCTGGTGATGGCTGTTGATGTCTGATGATGTATGTTGATGCCTGGTGATGGCTGTTGATGTCTGATGATGTATGTTGATGCCTGGTGATGGCTGTTGATGTCTGATGATGTATGTTGATGCCTGGTGATGGCTGTTGATGTCTGATGATGTATGTTGATGCCTGGTGATGGCTGTTGATGTCTGATGATGTATGTTGATGCCTGGTGATGGCTGTTGATGTCTGATGATGTATGTTGATGCCTGGTGATGGCTGTTGATGTCTGATGATGTATGTTGATGCCTGGTGATGGCTGTTGATGTCTGATGATGTATGTTGATGCCTGGTGATGGCTGTTGATGTCTGATGATGTATGTTGATGCCTGGTGATGGCTGTTGATGTCTGATGATGTATGTTGATGCCTGGTGATGGCTGTTGATGTCTGATGATGTATGTTGATGCCTGGTGATGGCTGTTGATGTCTGATGATGTATGTTGATGCCTGGTGATGGCTGTTGATGTCTGATGATGTATGTTGATGCCTGGTGATGGCTGTTGATGTCTGATGATGTATGTTGATGCCTGGTGATGGCTGTTGATGTCTGATGATGTATGTTGATGCCTGGTGATGGCTGTTGATGTCTGATGATGTATGTTGATGCCTGGTGATGGCTGTTGATGTCTGATGATGTATGTTGATGCCTGGTGATGGCTGTTGATGTCTGATGATGTATGTTGATGCCTGGTGATGGCTGTTGATGTCTGATGATGTATGTTGATGCCTGGTGATGGCTGTTGATGTCTGATGATGTATGTTGATGCCTGGTGATGGCTGTTGATGTCTGATGATGTATGTTGATGCCTGGTGATGGCTGTTGATGTCTGATGATGTATGTTGATGCCTGGTGATGGCTGTTGATGTCTGATGATGTATGTTGATGCCTGGTGATGGCTGTTGATGTCTGATGATGTATGTTGATGCCTGGTGATGGCTGTTGATGTCTGATGATGTATGTTGATGCCTGGTGATGGCTGTTGATGTCTGATGATGTATGTTGATGCCTGGTGATGGCTGTTGATGTCTGATGATGTATGTTGATGCCTGGTGATGGCTGTTGATGTCTGATGATGTATGTTGATGCCTGGTGATGGCTGTTGATGTCTGATGATGTATGTTGATGCCTGGTGATGGCTGTTGATGTCTGATGATGTATGTTGATGCCTGGTGATGGCTGTTGATGTCTGATGATGTATGTTGATGCCTGGTGATGGCTGTTGATGTCTGATGATGTATGTTGATGCCTGGTGATGGCTGTTGATGTCTGATGATGTATGTTGATGCCTGGTGATGGCTGTTGATGTCTGATGATGTATGTTGATGCCTGGTGATGGCTGTTGATGTCTGATGATGTATGTTGATGCCTGGTGATGGCTGTTGATGTCTGATGATGTATGTTGATGCCTGGTGATGGCTGTTGATGTCTGATGATGTATGTTGATGCCTGGTGATGGCTGTTGATGTCTGATGATGTATGTTGATGCCTGGTGATGGCTGTTGATGTCTGATGATGTATGTTGATGCCTGGTGATGGCTGTTGATGTCTGATGATGTATGTTGATGCCTGGTGATGGCTGTTGATGTCTGATGATGTATGTTGATGCCTGGTGATGGCTGTTGATGTCTGATGATGTATGTTGATGCCTGGTGATGGCTGTTGATGTCTGATGATGTATGTTGATGCCTGGTGATGGCTGTTGATGTCTGATGATGTATGTTGATGCCTGGTGATGGCTGTTGATGTCTGATGATGTATGTTGATGCCTGGTGATGGCTGTTGATGTCTGATGATGTATGTTGATGCCTGGTGATGGCTGTTGATGTCTGATGATGTATGTTGATGCCTGGTGATGGCTGTTGATGTCTGATGATGTATGTTGATGCCTGGTGATGGCTGTTGATGTCTGATGATGTATGTTGATGCCTGGTGATGGCTGTTGATGTCTGATGATGTATGTTGATGCCTGGTGATGGCTGTTGATGTCTGATGATGTATGTTGATGCCTGGTGATGGCTGTTGATGTCTGATGATGTATGTTGATGCCTGGTGATGGCTGTTGATGTCTGATGATGTATGTTGATGCCTGGTGATGGCTGTTGATGTCTGATGATGTATGTTGATGCCTGGTGATGGCTGTTGATGTCTGATGATGTATGTTGATGCCTGGTGATGGCTGTTGATGTCTGATGATGTATGTTTGATGCCTGGTGATGGCTGTTGATGTCTGATGATGTATGTTGATGCCTGGTGATGGCTGTTGATGTCTGATGATGTATGTTGATGCCTGGTGATGGCTGTTGATGTCTGATGATGTATGTTGATGCCTGGTGATGGCTGTTGATGTCTGATGATGTATGATGATGTCCGATGATGGCTAATCACGGATTATGATGTATGTTGATGTATGATGATGTCTGATGATCTATGTTGATGTATGATGATGTCTGATGATGAATGTTGATGGCTGTTGATGTCTGATGATGTGTGTTGATGTATGTTGATGTATATTGATGTCTGATGATGTATGTTGATGTATGTTGATGTCTGATGATGTATGTTGATGTATGATGATGTAAGTTGATGTGTTTTGAAGGCTGATGATGTATGTTGATGCATGATGATGTCTGATGATATTTGATGATGTCCGATGATGTATGTTGATGTATGATGATGACAAATGATTTTTGATGATGTCTGATGATGTATGTTGATGTATATTGATGTCTGATGATGTCTGATGATGAATGCTAGTGTTTCACATGATTCTGTGTCCGAGGCAGACACGTACATTGGTGATGGACGGATGGGGTAACCACTCACTTCAATCCATAAATGAATCAATGTGTATGCCTCATTATGAGGCGTGACGTTAAGTGGGCCAGCTTGCACTGGGGTTAACCACCTGATCCACTATTTATATTTTGGGCTATGCGTAGCAGCATCCACCGAGCTGCATTAGCCAGTGACTGAGTCAAGCAGCATTAGCCAGCATTAGCCAGCATTAGCCAGTGACTGAGTCAAGCAGCATTAGCCAGTGACTGAGTCAAGCAGCATTAGCCAGTGACTGAGTCAAGCAGCATTTGCCAGTGACTGAGTCAAGCCCATAGATGACAGCTCCATTGGATTCTATGTCCGAAGCAGACCCGTGCATTGGTGATGGACTGATGGGGCACCCACTCACTTCAATACATAAATGAATCAATGATACGCCATATTATGAGGCGTGAGGTTAAGGGGGTCGGTGATATGATGACTCTCTCGACGTCTGGTGCTTCAGCACGGCAACTCTCATTTCCACCATTACGACAACCCCACCATACCACCACCACAACTCCTCCACCACACCACACCACCACCAGTGGGGCCAACCACCAAATCCACATATGTCTACCTTTCACGGGACTGAGATGACCTTCTCGACATCTGGTGCTTCAGCCTCAGCATGGTCGCTCTTGTATTCCACCACCACTACCACAACACCACCACACCACCACTACCACCACCA
This sequence comes from Microglena sp. YARC, assembly GCA_022414725.1. NCBI lineage: Eukaryota > Viridiplantae > Chlorophyta > Chlorophyceae > Chlamydomonadales > Chlamydomonadaceae > Microglena > Microglena sp. YARC. Next base: position 50,920 of record JAJSRW010000117.1, on the reverse strand, counting down.
CCACCAACACCACAACACCACCATAACACCACCACCAACAGCAACATCACCACAACCCCACCACCACAACAACAAAAACACACCACCACCGCCACAACACCACAACAACAACACCACCACAACAACAACAACACCACACCACCACCTGTAGCAGGATAGCCTGCTACTAGCCTAACTTGACATCTCGAGACCGTCTTTTCGATGTCCCCATAGCCTAGTCAGGCTTCACTGGTTTCGGAGCCTGGTCGCAGGAAAATCAAGGGGCGTTCGAATCTCACTGCTGGAAAGGGTCCGTAGTGTTCTCCGAGTAGGAAGGATAAGATTCCCATAAAAACCACGCACGATGCATCAACGTAACGTTGGTGTGTACGACGTCCAGTTTGTAGGCGGGAGTCTGTCAAGGAAGTACGATCAAGAACGGTCGAAGAGTACTTGGTTCGAAGGAGCGACGGTGCACGGTACGCGGAGGTTGCTGTCCCGACTGAGCCCGGCCGGCAGGGGTTGCGTCCTGACGGAGACCGGATTGTGTACCTGAGCCTGGAATCGAGGACGCTTCCCTTTCAAAGGAGGGGGGGGTGTAGCAGGATAGCCTGCTACTAGCCTAACTTGACATCTCGAGACTGTCTTTTCGATGCCCCCATAGCCTAGTCCGGCTTCACCACCACACCACCACCACACCAACCACTGGGGCCAGCCACCAAATCCACTCATTTGTACCTTTCTCAGGACTACGATTACTCTCTCGACATCTGGGCTTCAGCCTCAGCATGCGCGCTCTTGTATTCCACCACCACCACAACTCCCCCCACACCACCACACCACCACCACACCACCACCACCACTGGGGCCAAGCACCAAATCCACTCATTTGTACCTTTCTCGGGACTACAACTACTCTCTCGACATCTGGGCATATGGCCTCAACATGGCCACCCTCATATTCCGCCACCACCACCACCACAACCACAACAACACCCAACCACCACCACCACAACACCACAACCCCAGCCCACCACCACCACTGGGGACAACCACCTATTCTACTAATGCTGACCTCATGTGTACCTTTCTGAGGACTATGACTACTCTCTCAACATCTGGGGCTTCGGCCTCAGCATGGCCGCTCTCATATTCCGCCACCAGTCCACCACCACCACCATCACCACCACAGGGGCCAACCACCAAATCCACTCATGTTGACCTCATGTCTACCTTTCTCAGGACTATGATTACTCTCTCGACATCTGGGCTTATGGCCTCAGCATGGCCTCCCTCATATTCCGAGTGCCCAGATTGTGGGACGGCAATGACTTACCAGATCAGGTGAGTGTGTGTGTGGGGTGTTGGGGGTGTGTGTGTGGGGTGTTGGGGGTGTGTGTGTGGGGTGTTGGGGGTGTGTGTGAGGGGTGTTGACGGTGTGTGTGGGGGGTGTTGGCGGTGTGTGTATGCTGAGATTACCGGGCGTGCGCGATCGCAATTCGCAAAGCGACATACCTGCAGCTTCTTCTTTGTGCGTAATATAGTCGGGTTTGCAGTTGTTGTTTTGACCAGGAAATTGCAGGCAGTCCTCTATCGCAACATGCTAAGCAGTCAATGTATGAGCTTCAACCTGACAGCATGGGCTTCAACCTGCGCAGCCTGCCTGGCAGCATAAGCTTCATGCCAGTTTTGGTTAGTGGCCTGGCGTTGATTTGCAGGCATGGCAGCCCCCATGGTAGCATAGGCTTCGCGCCTGTTTTAGTTAGCGGCCTGGCGTTGATTTTCAGGCATGGCAGCCCCCATGGTAGCATAGGCTAAACGTCGACGGTCCTTTTCATGGCCCCTTTCCTCGTCATTCTGAAGAGCTCGCTTTGCGCGCTGACTGGCTGTGTCAGAACGAATAAGCGCTCAGACTATGATAAGCGATCAGAGAAGACTTTGCGCTGAGAACGAAAGAATTTGCGCTAAGAAAATTTCAAACTTGGCAGTAACGCAGGCAGTTGTCTGTGTCCGCCCCCTGCCCCCCGCCCCCCTCTGACACGAACGAACGAAAAGTTCCCTCTATTTTTACATATATATAGATGTTTGTTCGTATGTATGTATTTATGTATGTATGTATGTATGTATGTATGTATGTATGTATGTATGTATGTATGTATGTATGTATGTATGTATGTATGTATGTATGTATGTATGTATGTATGTATGTATGTATGTATGTATGTATGTATGTATGTATGTATGTATGTATGTATGTATGTATGTATGTATGTATGTATGTATGTATGTATGTATGTATGTATGTATGTATGTATGTATGTATGTATGTATGTATGTATGTATGTATGTATGTATGTATGTATGTATGTATGTATGTATGTATGTATGTGTGTACGTTGCAGTCCAGGGGTGGGCCAAATATGCTAAAAGGACTTGCCCAACCATGACGGGAAGGGCTAAGAAGAAACATCATTGAAACCACCATTGAAATCACCATGGAACAGAACTAAAAACACTCTAGTGGTTGGGTCCGGTTCAGCAAATGGGCTGGCCCCCTCAACATCATGCCTGGTAATAAGGCAACACGACGTACTTTTTTTTCTTCATTTTTTTCCCTTTCATTTATTCATTTGTTTATTTATTTATTTATTTATTTATTTATTTATTTATTTATTTATTTGTTTATTCATTTATTCATTTATTCATTTATTCATTTATCTATTCATTTATTTATTTATTCATTTCTTTATTTATCTATTTATTTATTTATGTATTTATTTATTTATTCATTTATTTATCTAAAACCACTCCCCTCTGGCTTACAACCATGACAGCTCCTGCTGATAGCTAAAACAATGGGCACCGAGGGATTCTACCACATCAGTATCAAACACACACACCACCACACCACTGGGGCCAACCACCAAACTAAATCCCCTCCTCCCCTGCTTGCAATTGACCATGGCAGCTCCTGCTGATAGCTAAAACAATGGGCACCGAGGGACTCAATGCGTTCACAAGCAAGTATGGCCTGGTACCATCAGACGAGGTATGTACAACACTTTAGCATGTATGTGAGTGTACAGGTTGGGGCATGGGCATAGATAAAGGTCTGGGGGTGATTTTTTGCACCGATGTGGTAGCTGTGGTACCATACGCATGGGTGAAGGTGTGGGAAATGTTCTTTTAGTGTCTTGCAAGAGGTATTATTGTCGGGGGGGTTGGGAGGGTTGGGGGGGGGGGGTAGGGTTGGGGGGTAGGTTGGGGGTTGGGGTTGGGGGGGTAGGGTTGGGGGTTGGGGGGGTACGGGTCGGGGGGGTAGGGGGGGGTTGGGGGGGGGGTAGGGTTGGGGTTGTGTGTGGGGGGGTAGGGTTGGGTTGTGGGGGGTAGGGTTGAGGGGGGGGGTAAGGTTGGGAGGGTAGGGTTGGGGGGTAGGGTTGGGGGTTGAGGGGGGGGGGGGGGGTAGGGTTGGGGTTGGGGGGTAAGGTTGGGGGGGGGGGGGGGGGGGGGGGGGTAGGGTTGGGTTGAAGGGGTTGGGGGGTAGGGTTGGGGGGTAGGGTTGGGGGGGGTTGGGGTTGGGGGGGGGGGGGGTAGGGTTGGGGGGGGGGGGGGGTAGGGTTGGGTTGAGGGGTTGGGGGGGGGTAGGGTTGGGGGGGGGGGGGGTAGGGTTGGGGGGGGTGGGGGGGGGGGGGGTAGGGTTGGGGAGGGGGAGGTAGGGGGGGGGTAGGGGGGGGGGGGGGGGTCCACCTCAACGGTTGGGGTCTCCCTGTGCTAGTCCTAGACTGGCAGGATTAGATGTGATGTGGTGGGTACTTTTCATACTCAGAATGAGGGGAAGGAGGTAGCTCATAGACAAAGGGACTTTTCCCAAACAGGACAGAACAGAACAGAACAGAACAGAACAGAACAGAACAGAACAGAACAGAACAGAACAGAACAGAACAGAACAGAACAGAACAGAACAGAACAGGACAGAACAGAACAGAATAGGACAACAGAACAGAATAGGACAGAATAGGACAGAATAGGACAGAACAGGACAGGACAGGACAGAATAGGACAGGACAGGACAGGACAGGACAGGACAGGACAGGACAGGACAAGACAGGACAGGACAGGACAGGACAGGACAGGACAGGACAGGACAGAAATTTATGGATGCAACACTAACACCTAGCTTAACCCCTCCCGCCATGAAGATAAAGGAATTATTGGGGAACGCCACCACCACACCCCACCACTACAACTATCACAGCCAGGCCACACCACACACCCACCCCCACACCACCACACCTGTAGATAAAGTAATTATTGGGAGCACATCCACCACTACAACAGCCCCACAACACCACCACACCACAACCACCACCCCTGTAGATCAAGTAATTATTGGGAACAACACCACCCCACAAACCTCCCACCACCACCGCAAAAACACCCCCCCTGTGGATAAAGGAATTATTGGGAACACCACCGCCCCACAACCCCCCCCACCCCACCAACGCACCCCACCCCTGTAGATAAATAAATTCTTGGGACACCACCAACCCACAACTCCCCCCCACCACCACCACCCGCACCACCACCCCTGTAGATAAGGAATTGTTGGGAACACCACAACCCACAACCCCCCCACCACCACCGCACCACCACCCATGTAGATAAATAAATTATTGGGAACACCACCACCTCTGTAGATAAAGACATTCTTGGGAACACACCCCAGAAGGCCTTGGTCATCATTCGTGAATATCAAGAACCAGCCCTGGGCAACGCCTGAGGCATTAGACCTCCTGGTGAGTGTGATTTTGTTATTATTATGTACGTTTGTACTTTTTTGTGTGGTGTGAACCTGCCCTGGTCTATACGTGAGGCATTAGACCTCCTGGTGACTGGTGAGTGAGATTTTGTCATTATTATGTACATATGTATTTTTGTGAGTGGTGTGAACCGGCCCTGGGCTATACCTTAGGCCTTAGACTTCCTCGTGACTGGTGAGTGAGATTTTGTTATTATTATGTGCGTTTGTACTTTTTGGGGGTGGTGTGAACCGGCCCTGGGATAAACCTTAGGCGTTAGGCCTCCTGGTGACTGGTGAGTGAGATTTTGTCATTATTATGTACATATGTATTTTGTGAGTGATGTGAACCGGCCCTGGGCTACACCTCCGGCATTCGGCCGCCTGGTGACTGGTGAGTGTGATTTTGTCATTATTATGTACATATGTATTTTTGTGAGTTACATTACATTAAATTTCATGTTAAAGTCTACTTGACACCGCGAGGGTATTTGAGACGCAGTGATTTTGTGAGTGCTGTGAACCAGCCCTGGGATACACCTTCGGCATTAGTCCTCCTGGTGACTGGTGAGTGTAATCGTGTTATTATTCTGTACATTTGTACTTGTGTGAGTGGCAAAAACCAGCCCTGGGCTATACCTTCGGCACTAGACCTCCTGGTGACTGGTGAGTGTAATCGTGTTATTATTCTGTACATTTGTACTTGTGTGAGTGGCGTGAACCGGACCTGGGATACACCTAAAGCATTAGACCTCCTGGTGACTGGTGAGTGACTGAGTTTGATTTTGTTATTATCATGTACATTTGTACTTTTGTGAGTGGCGTGAACCAGCCCTAGGTTACACCTGAGGCGTGAAACCTCCTGGTGACTGGTGAGTGTGGTTCTATTATTATTATGTACATTTGTACTTTTGTGAGTGAAGTGAACCGGCCCTGGGCTATACCTTAGGCATTAGACCTCCTAGTGACTGAGTGTACTTTTGTTATTATTATGTACATTTTACTTCTGTGAGTGGTGTGAACCGGCCTGGCTACTCCTGAGGCGTTAGACCTCCTGGTGACTGGTGAGTGTGATTTTGTTATTATTCTGTACTTTTGTATGTTTGTAATTTTGTGAGTGGCATAAATCGGCCCTGAGCTACACTTGAGGCTGTAGACCTCCTGGTGAGCTGATTGTTTTCACACCCCAGAATGCCTTGGTCATCCATCGTGAACAGTGTGAACCAGTCATGTTCTACACCTGAGGCATTATTCCTCCTAGTGAGCTGATTTGTGAACACCCCAGAATGCCTTGGTCATCCTTCGTGAACAGTGTGAACCAGCCCTGGGCTACACTTAAGGCAATAGACCTCCTGGTGAGTGTGATTTTGTTCTTATTATTCTGTACATTTATACTTTAGTGAGTGGCGTAAATTGGCCCTGGGCTACACCTAGGGCAGTAGACCTCCTGGTGAGCTGATTTTTTTCCACACCCCATAATGCCTTGGTCATCCTTCGTGAACAGTGTAAACCAGTCCTGTTCCACACCTGAGCCATTATTCCTCCTCGTTAGCTGATTTTTCCACACCCCATAATGCCTTGGTCATCCTTCATGGACAGTGTAAACCAGTCCTGTTCCACACCTGAGCCATTATTCCTCCTCGTTAGCTGATTTTTCCACACCCCATAATGCCTTGGTCATCCTTCATGAACAGTGTAAACCAGTCCTGTTCCACACCTGAGCCATTATTCCTCCTCGTTAGCTGATTTTTCCACACCCCATAATGCCTTGGTCATCCTTCATGAACAGTGTAAACCAGCCCTGGGATACACCTGAGGCATTCGACCTCCTGGTGAGTGTGATTTTGTTATTATTCTGTCCATTTGTACTTTTGTGAGTGGCCTGAACCAGCCCTGGGCTACACCTGAGGAAGTAGACCTCCTGGTGAGTGGATTTGTGTTATTATTCTGTACATTTGTACTTCTTTGTACTTCATTTGGGCTTCCCTGATGTCGCATTTTGTTTGATTGAAAGGATTGCCACCCCAGGAAGCAGGACCCCGTACCCCGTATGTAGCGCTTAAGACGGCGGTTATAGGGATTTCTATTTCTATTTGAATTTCAAACGCTTTACTCCTATAATAAAAAAGGGCGGTTATTTAGCGCTATAGAAGGCGGTTCTATAAGGCGGTTCTAGAAGGCGGTTCTAGAAGGCGGTTCTAGAAGGCGGCTATAGAAGGCGGTTATAGAAGGCGGTTATAGAAGGCGGTTATAGAAGGCGGCTATAGAAGGTGGTTATAGAAGGCGGTTATAGAAGGCGGTTATAGAAGGCGGTTATAGAAGGCGGTTATAGAAGGCGGTTATAGGAGGCGGTTATAGAAGGCGGCTATAGAAGGCGGTTATAGGGTGCTTTTATTGGAGTAAAGCGTTTGACATTCAAATAGATATATAGCCGGTAGTACGGTGACTATAGCTAGCTCCGGCTTACACTATGGTGTCCTTCACTTCGCGTCCTGTGAGTGAATGTATTACATGGATGTAACAGTTTCAATTTCAATATAGCCGGTAGTAATGACCCACTAATACCATGCTTTACAATGCTTATTTGTGTTGGGAGACCCACCTCCTGGGGTGAAATTCCTTTTAAAACTTAAAGAAAACTCAACTCTAGGTTTCCACGAGTGGCCGATTGAAATTAAAATGAAAAATTAGAGTTCATACGCCTTGCCATGGGGCGTGAGGTTGAAGGACCCTTCCCCTTAGCATACACCGTACATACTGGAGAGTGGTTACTATGATGGGTTTTGGGTTAATAGACCGCTACTGCGCCTGAGCTTGGACTACCGCATGACAACACAATTGAAATATACACTTGTTGAACTAATGCTTTTTTTATATTTCACAATGGTTGCTTCGATTCTGTCAATCCCTCTCAAAACATCAAATTGGTTTTACAGACTGCTACTGAGCTTGGACTGCCGCACGACACCACAATTGAAAAAAAAAAACACTTTGTGAACTAATGCTTTTTTATCTTTCACAATGGTTGCTTTGATTCTGTCAATCCCTCTCAAAATATGTCCAAGTATGGCGAGATTGGATCAAGTTGTTTGTATCACAATGTTATAGCTGTTATTAGTAATTCGTAATCTTATTGCAGTCTTTTATTTTGACTGTCGACCAGATTCCTGCCACCCACTTTTCTCAACGCTGTGACATTGTGTTTATATTATATTATGTGTGTTAGCTAAATGATAATGTTACGGCCGGAAACAGCGAGCCATCTTTGAAAAGGCTGGAGCCATGTAACCAAATACATGTTAAATTGCTCAAAGTACCTATCTTCTTTAATTCGCCTACATTCGCATACCTTCGCTTACATTTGGCTACATTCGCTTACATTTGACTACATTTGCTTGCATTCTCCTACATTTCCTTACATTCGCCAACATTCGCTTCCATTTGTCCTCATTTGCTTCCATTTGTCCTCATTTGCTTACAATTGTCCACATTCGCTTACATTTGCTTACATTCTCCTACATTTGCTTACTTTCGCCAACATTCGCTTATATATATTCGCCAACATTCGCTTATATTCGCTTCCATTTGTCCTCATTTGCTTACATTTGTCCACATTCGCTTACATTTGCTTACATTCTCCTACATTTGCTTACTTTCGCCAACATTCGCTTATATATATTCGCCAACATTCGCTTATATTCGCTTACATTTGTCCTCATTTGCTTACATTTGCCTACATTCGCTCACATTCGCTTACACTTGTCCTCATTTGCTTTCAGGACAAGCTCCTTCGCTATGACCCTGCTGATCGGCTGACTGCATCCGAGGCTATGCACCATCCTTACTTCAAGGTTGCACGGGAACGTCTCGTGGGGTCTGTTTCCAGCTGATGTGTGATGTACGATGTGTTTATGTGAGGTGTGAGGTGTTCCAGTATATGGATTGTCTCAAGTCCATGTGGTCTGTTTCCAGCTCATGTGTGCATGTGTGTATGTGATGTGTGGTATACTAGGATATGGATCGTCTCAAGTCCATGGGGTCTGTTTAATTTCCAGCTGATGTGTGATGAGTGAACGTGAGGTGTGAGGTGTCCCAGTCTATGGATCGTCTCAAGACTATAGGGTCTGTTTCTCAAAGGGTGACCGTGGCGCTTCACACCCTACATGTACGACCCTGCTGAATGGCTCACCGCATCCGAGGCTATGCACCCTCACTACTTCAAGGTTGCACGGGAACCTCGCATGGGGTCTGTTCCAGCTGATGCGTGATGTGTGATGTGTGATGTGTGATGTACTAGCCAATGGATTGCCTCATGTCCATGGGGACTGTTTCCAGCTCATGTGTTTTCCAGTCTATAGATCGTCTGAAGTCTATAGGGTTTGTTTCCAGCTGATATGTGTATGTGAGGTGTGAGGTGTAGCAGGCTATGGGTCGTCTGAAGTCTATAGGGTCTGTCGCCAGCTGATGTGTGTATGTGAGGTGTGAGGTGTAGCAGTCTATGGATTGTCTCAAGTCCATAGGGTCTGTCGCCAGCTGATGTGTGTATGTGAGGTGTGAGGTGTACCAGTCTATGGGTCGTCTCAAGTCTATGGGGTCTGTCGCCAGCTGATGTGTGTATGTGAAGTGTGATGTGTGGGGTGTGATGTACCAGTCTATGGATGGTCTCAAGTCCATTCGGCCTGCTTCTAGCTGATTTGTTTATGTTCCTGCCCAGGGGGAGCCAATGATGCTGAAGAGACTTGCCCAGCCTCTAACAATCTTTTATAGTTTTGTTTTTTCACAATAAGGGTTTTCCCCTCAAAGGGTGATCATAGCGTGTCACACATGTACAACCCTTCTGAACAGCTGACTGCATGTATCAGCTTAAACACTTCAAGAGTGGAGAGATGCTTGCAGCGGACAAACGCGCCAATCTATACACGGAGATGAGAATGTTTACAGGGACTGGGGAACCACAAAGGACACCAGCGGTGGAAGGGGCGAAAGCCTGGAACCTAATCAGGGTACAGGCTATACAGCGCGTGTCAGAGGAACAGGGGACGCACCCTACAGGAAGCTGTCACTGTGTCATGAAGGATGACACAGTCTACGGGAAGCTGACACAGTACAGACAGAAAAGGAGTAACTGTCTGTACCGATAGTTCTAAGAAAGTACACAAGGAGTCACCAAGACATAAAACGATTGAGTGAACCGCAATTGATGCTGATAACAAAATGACGCGATGCAACATCCTTACTTCAAGGTTGTACTGGAACGTCTGGTTGTCAGCATTTCTCAGCAGCTACTGGGCAGCTCCCTTAGCCAGCCACTTGGATACACCAAACGACTTCAAAGGTGTACAGGAACGTCTCAAGTTCACGGGTTCTGCTTTGTAGCTCCTCTTTTCAGCTACGAGCAACAGCTTCTTTTCATCCTTTCTTAGCAGCTTCTGGGCAGCTCCCGGAGCCAGCCACTGGGATACACCAAACGACTTGTTGGTTTTTGTTTGTAGAGGTTGTACAGGAGTCAAGTCCACGGGTTCTGCTTTGTATCTTCTCTTTACAGCTACGAGGACAGCTTCTTTTCAGCCTTTCTTATCCCCGTTTGGAACGGGATGTCTTTTAGCCAACTTTATTTTCCCCCTCTTTTTGTATGAAACGTCCACAATTCCAACTCCCATCTGAATCGGACACCATATCGAAGGTGCGGTCCAAAATCTGTCTTTCTGCCCCCCCCCCTGGTCTAATCCTATTAGTGTGCTCCCTGGTTTATCACACTCCGTAGGTCTATCACACAGAGGGGGCTTAGGATTGAAAGACGATGAACAGCCCAGACTTTGCTGAAAAACCATGCAACAATTCAATTCAATTATATCTAGGGCTGTCAAGCTTTATATCACCCGGTATTTATTTTACCGTGTACCGTACGATATATTGTACAGTAATAAAGTTTCAGCGTACGGTATTTTTGGGATAACCGTACGATATATCGTGTTTTCCGTACGATATATCCTGTGGTCCTGTGGTCTACGAAAATATCTTACACTCGGCAGGTCGGCGGTTCGATTCTCGTCAGGAGCACCTGCGTCTGGGCCAGGGAATTTAGTATACCGCCTTATATATCACGATATATCGTACGGTAATAGACCACGATATTACCGTGTTTTTCTATCTCCCTCAGTATTGGTTCATTTGACTTGATTTTAAGTGTATGGACGTGTAAACGGTATTTCCTGTTATATCCCCTTGGTCTTATACCGATTTCCCCCCAAAAGGGTATACAAATATCGTACGGTATCGATACCGTACGGTATATCACGATATATTGTACCGTAATTAAATACCGTACGGTATTGACAGCCCTAAACATGATCGTAAGTTGGTATTTATTTATATCCCGGATGTTGTCTTGAATCCGGTTGTTGCAACCATTATATGGTGACAGCCTGTTTGCAGCTCTAGGGATAAAGAAGACATGTTCTATTGACGCCTTGCTGAAGGAATCCGGGTCCATACTCCTGTATGGTTTGCATACAGGAGTGTGGGTCCGAAGTCCGTTAGCTAAGTGGCAGGAGAGCATTTTATACCGTACGCAAGCTGCTCATCACACTGTAGCAGGGTTATCACACTGTACCGTACACAAGCTGTACGCAAGCTGCTCATCACACTGTAGCAGGGTTATCACACTGTACCGTACACAAGCTGTACGCAAGCTGCTCATCACACTGTAGCAGGGTTATCACACTCTACCGTACACAAGCTGTACGCAAGCTGCTCATCACACTGTAGCAGGGTTATCACACTGTACCGTACACAAGCTGTACGCAAGCTGCTCATCAAACTGTAGCAGGGTTATCACTTTAGCACAAACACTTATCACTGTAGCACGAACACTTATCACTTTAGCACAAACACTTATGACTGTAGCACGAATACTTATCACTATTGCACAAACACTTATCACTGTAGCACGGACTCAGCCCCCCCGACGGTATAACGATTGATTGGGTTCAACATTTCCCCCGCTTTAGCCCCTCCTGGTTTCATGGTTGGTCAGACCCCTGGACTGTAACAACACACACATACACAGGTCTGGAGTGCTAAGGTACCCACAGCTGGCTTATTGTCCTTTTACTACAAGACCCCAGCACTGTTACAACATACACATACACAGGGGAGTTCAAGGGTATATATTGCTGGATGGCTCCAGTGCAAGAAAACGGGCCGGCCCCCTCAACCTCACGCCTTGTAGTAAGATTATTTGTTTTATCTATTCAAGGGTATACTTGAAAAACCATTTTTGAAAAGCTGCGTTTTCAGACGTAAATGCTCTCAAAATTTCCGTGCCATGAGTTTCTTTAGCCTAGTTGGCTACCCCCTTGGGCCGTTACATACATACAGTACCACGACTCCCCCTTCTGTCGCTCTTGGCGTTGCAGGTCGACGTGAACCGCGATGGTAGCTTGTCTAGTTGAGGTAGGAGACCGCTCCCTAAACACCACGCCCCACCAGGCGTTATCATTACCTTTACAGCACCACCTGTGGTACTATGGCTACATCCTATGGCTATATCCTATGGCAACATCCTAGGGCAACATCCTATAGCTACATCCTATGGCAACATCATATAGCTACATCCTATAGCTACATCCTATAGCTACATCCTAGGGCAACATCCTATAGCTACATCCTATGGCAACATCATATAGCTACATCCTATAGCTACATCCTAGGGCAACATCATATAGCTACATCCTATGGCAACATCATATAGCTACATCCTATAGCTACATCCTATAGCAACATCCTAGGGCAACATCATATAGCTACATCCTAGGGCAACATCATATAGCTACATCCTATAGCTACATCCTATAGCTACATCCTAGGGCAACATCATATAGCTTCATCCTATGGCAACATCATATAGCTACATCCTATAGCTACATCCTAGGGCAACATCATATAGCTACATCCTATGGCAACATCATATAGCTACATCCTATAGCTACATCCTAGGGCAACACCATATAGCTACATCCTATAGCTACATCCTATGGCAACATCCTATAGCTACATCCTATAGCTACATCCTATGGCAACATCCTATAGCTACATCCTATAGCTACATCCTATGGCAACATCCTATAGCTACATCCTATGGCAACATCCTATAGCTACATCCTATGGCAACATCATATAGCTACATCCTATAGCTACATCCTATAGCTACATCCTATGGCAACATCATATAGCTACATCCTATAGCTACATCCTATGGCAACATCATATAGCTACATCCTATAGCTACATCCTATAGCTACATCCTATGGCAACATCATATAGCTACATCCTATAGCTACATCCTATGGCAACATCCTATAGCTACATCCTATAGCTACATCCTATAGCTACATCCTATAGCTACATCCTATAGCTACATCCTATGGCAACATCATATAGCTACATCCTATAGCTACATCCTATAGCAACATCCTATAGCTACATCCTATAGCTACATCCTATGGCAACATCATATAGCTACATCCTATAGCTACATCCTATGGCAACATCCTATAGCTACATCCTATAGCTACATCCTATGGCAACATCATATAGCTACATCCTATGGCAGCATCCTTGGGTTGGGCACTAGGGCCAGCGCGCCTAAGCTATGACAGGACCACACTTGAGCATATGCCGGTTGCCATGCCACAGTATCCAGTAGTATGCCGTATTAAATTCGCTACTCCCTGCACTGCGACATACATACCATCCATAGGTTGGGCACTAGGGCTGGAAACAGTTGGTCATAACCACCATTCAAAACAAAATGCTACTCCCTGCATTGTGACATACATAGGGAACGGCAAATCATATGATGTTGACCAAGGACGAGTATACAAAAATCATATGATTTAATATCATATGATATGATGCCCCTGGCCAAAGTTACCTAGTCAGACCGCCGGCATCATATGATGACATGATATCATATGATATCATATTGCCGACCCCTAGACATACATGTACCACCTGTGGCCCTTTGGCTCTCATCCAAAGGTTAGGCGAGAGTTAACCCAAGTCGAGTCCAATGGAAACGCGATTTTAAAGTCGATTCCTGTTTGACACAGGTACTGCAGGCCTCTAACTCAAGTCAAGTGGTCAAGTCGAGTCCAATGAAAATGCACCGTAAGTGGCTATTCCCTGCACTGCGACATACATACAGTCCGACCTGTGGCCCTCTGGCTCTCATCCATTGGTTGGGCACAAGGGCTGGCAACAATTGGTCATAACCACCATTAAAAAAACATCACGAGATGAGACTGTTTCTATTCTAGAGACATGAAGGCTATAAACAGACAGGATGCACTGAAAGCACGAAAGCAACGAATCAGTGCAATGAGGGGGGATGTTAGGGGCGATGCTAGGGGGAGTGTTCGGGGGGAAGGTAGGGTGTGTGGGGGTGGGGGTGGGGGCGGTGTTAGGAGGGGTGTTAGGGGGGGTTCAAGGGAGGATGTTAGGGGGGGTGTTAGGGGGGAGGCTAGGCGCCTTTCACCAGGGTTTTTCTTTTCAGCTTTTTCAGCAGCTTCTTGGCAGCTCCCTGAGCCAGCCAAACATCTCAGAACAACCAAATAGTTCAGAAGTTCTGGACAGCTGCATGTGTCAGCTTACAGGCACTGTTTTTGCTTTGTGCGACCCGTCGCAAATTGAGCAACTCGGTGCGACCCCGGTGCGACGCTCTGCCCCCCGACCCCCGGGGGGTTCGTGGGGCATTTCTGAAAAGTTTAGCCAGGCCCTTGTGTTGCCATGCAGCGACAGGATGGCGACGGAATAGCTGATAGAAATAGTGCTTGCAGGCAGACTAGGTTGCGCTAGGTTTATTTGGCTGAATAGCCAACCAGCGGAGCTGCCGAGAGGCTGTTGCTCATAGCTGAAAAGCTGCTAATAGCTAAAAAGAAAAGCTTCTCATAGCTGCACATAGCTGAAAGCTGCACATAGCTGAAAAGCAAAGCTTCTCATAGCTGCACATAGCTGAAAGCTGCTCATAGCTGAAAAGAAAAGCCACCAGGATCCTCTCAAAAGCCATCAGGGGCATCCACTAGGGAGCCTGCAGAGAAGAGGAAAACGTCAAAATGTGACGAGAGCATAGGGCGAGATATTTGTGCGGCACCAACCTGGTGTCTCCTTCAGGAGCTTTGCTTGTAATTTTGCCTGTTTAGAAGACTTTTCATACACAAAAATGTGACATGCAGCATAGGGCGAGGTATTTGTGCAGCACCAACCTGGTATTTCCTTCAGTAGTTTTGTTTGTTTGTTTGTTTGTTTGATTTAAAGAATTTTCACCCAAGGATAATATGACATGAGCATAGGGCGAGATATTCGTGCACCAACCTAGTTCCTTCAGTAGTTTTGTTTGTTTGTTTGTTTGTTTGTTTGTTTGATTTAAAGAATTTTCACCCAAGGATAGCATGACATGAGCATAGGGCGAGATATTTGTGCTGCACCAACCTGGTGTCTCCTTCAGTAATTTTGTCTGTGTTTTTCTGTTCTTTTCTTTGTTCATTTGTTTTTCTGCTTGTTTGTTTGTTTGCTTCTATGTTTGTTTCTTTGTTTGAAAGCATTTCTACTCCAAATGACATATGACAGACATATGACTGAAGATATGACGGACATATGAAACGAGCATAGGAATGTCGGCAGTACTTTAATACAGTCATCGATCAGAGTACTACTGAACTTTTGAAGAACAGGGTTTAGGGTTTATTATAGGCTTGATACTTAGGTACAGATGTATATTGACCTGGTTTGATATAGAGGTATATTGATGTAGAGATCATAGGACAGATGTTAATACCATAAATAAAATAAATAAAATAAATAAATAAATAAATAAATAAATAAATAAATAAATAAATAAATAGATAAATAAATAAATAAATACATAAATAGTATGCCTTATTACGAGGCGTGAGGTTGAGAGGGCCAGCCTGTTTGCTTTCACTGGGGCCAACCACCAAATGTTGAGACAATGTAAATGCAGCTGAGAACTTGCTAAGCTGCAGCAGCCGATTTAAATCGACTTCATCAACGTAATATTCATATAAATGACCAGGAAATGACCGTTAAAAAAGGCCATACTAGCCATTTAAGTGTAGCTGAGATGGAAATGTTTGATAACTCGCGTTAAGAGTGTGATAACTCGAGTGTGATCTAGTGTGATAAATCGCGTTAAGAGTGTGATAACTCGAGATAAGATTGTAAAAGCTGGTTAAGTTGCCTGCAGACATGGGGTGCCGACACACCCAATACATTCAGGTCAGCATCATGAACTAGCATAGGGCACTAACACAACACATCATAGACTTACCAAATACGTTCGGTCAGTGTCATGAAGTAGCATAGGGCACTAACACAACATCATACACTTACCCAATACATCCGGTCAGTGTCATGAACTAGCACGGGGCGCTAATACAACACAACACACACACAAGCATCAGTCTCCTTGTGCACAAAACACAACTATACCCACCACAACACCCGTGTGCTCGTCTCTCACACACACACCATCAGATGGAGGCTCGGACCCCATTCCACCGCCATCCCATCCACACCCACTTGCCCATATACACCACATATACCCCCCCCCCTCCCCCCTCAACCACATACACCACACACACACACACACGCCTCCCTACACCACACACACTTACACTTAAACACACACACACACGCCTCCCTACACCACACACACACACACACACAGACTTACCAAAGACATCTGCGACAGAGCTCTTAACTAGCACAGGGCACTAAAGCGACATCACCCCCACCCCCACCCACCCACACCCACACACATGTCAGCCCCTCACCCCACCCCCCCACCCATACACACATCATAGACTTACCAAATACGTCCGCGACAGTGCTCTTAACTACCCCACACCCACACAAACACCCACAGCCATACACGCATGTCAGCCCCCCCCTCCCCCCACCCACCCATACACACATCATAGACCTACCAAATACATCCGCGACAGTGCTCTTAACTACCCACACCCACACTCACACACGCATGTCAGCCCCCCCCCTCCCCCCACCCACCCATACACACATCATAGACTTACCAAATACATCCGCGACAGTGCTCTTAACTAGCTCGGAGACATCGGATCGCCGTGAGCTGAACACACGCCGTCGCCCCTGAGATTGCCGTTGCTGTACTGGCCGCTGCGTCAGTAACGGCTGCACAAGAGTTAGGAATCGGTAGTCAGGGGTGATATAATTATACGTTTAATTGTATGCACAGGTATGCATGCATGTTCCAGTCCAGTGGCAGTGGAATTGGAACAGGTTAAAGGGAATTGCCCAACATCGAACAATCAAGATTTGAGCGGAACACACGGCATCGCCCCTGAACTGGCAGCTGCGTCAGTAACAGCTGCACAAGAGTTGGGAATCGGTAGTCAGGGGTGATGTCATGATATTCTTATTTATATTTGTTGTATGCATGTATGTTCCAGTCCAGGGGCAGTTAAATTGGAACAGGCTAAAAGGACTTGCCCAACATCGAACACTCAAGATTTGAGCGCAACACACAGCGCCGCCCCTGTACTGGCCGCTGCGTCAGTAACGGCTGCACAAGAGTTAAGAATCGGTAGTCGGGGTGATATGATTATACGTTTTATTGTATGCACAGGTATGCATGTATGTTCCAGTCCAGGGGCAGTCAAATTGGAATAGGCTATATGGAATTGCCCAACATGGAACAATCAAGATTTGAGCGCAACACACGGCGTCGCCCCTGAGCTTGACGCTGTACTGGCCGCTGCGTCAGTAACAGTTGCACAAGAGTTAGAAATCGGTAGCCAGGGGTGATATAATGATACGTTTTATTGTGTGCATGTATGTTCCAGGCCAGGGGAAGTGGAATTGGAACAGGCTAAAGGGAATTGCACAACATCGAACAATCAAGATTTGAGCGCAAAGCACGGCGCCGCCCCTGAACTGGCCGCTGCGTCAGTAACGGCTGCACAAGAGTTAGGCATTGGTAGTCATGGGTGGTATAATGATACCTTTTATGGTATGCATGTATGTTCAGGGGCAGTCAAATTGGAATAGGCTAAAGGGACTTGCCCAACATGGAACAATGGAGCTGAACACACGGCGCCGCCCCTGAGTTTGACGCTGTACTGGCCGATGCGTCAGTAACGGCTGCACAAGAGTTGGGAATCGGTGGTCAGGGGTGATATATTGATATATTTTATTGTATGTTCCAGTCCAGGGGCAGTCAAATTAAAATAGGCTAAAGGGACTTGCCCAACATCGAACAATCAAGATTTGAGCACAACACACGGCCCAATTGGAACAGGCTAAATTGGGGGGTCTTAGGCACCCTTGCAGCACCCCTTCCATCCATAATGCACCCTTTCAAGCCAAATAAAAGGGTGCTGAAGACCCCACCCCAAAATGTACAGCGAGCCTTGCAAGCACAAGGAGCATTGATGAGGCACCAACATGGACACACACACGGGAACACACATGTACATACATGCACACACACACGCACATGTACATACACACACGCACATGTACATACACACACGCACAGGCACTAACATGGACACACACACGGGAACACACATGTGCATACATGCACACACACACGCACATGTACATACACACACGCACAGGCACTTACATGGACACACACACGGGCACACACATGTACACAGACACACGCACAGGCACTGTCATGGGCACTCACACTCTCTACATGCACATACACACCCCTACATGCACATAAATGAGGCTTTCTCGCAGTTCAGGCAGATCCTGCATGCCATCAACTACAACCCACTGTTGCGTTGCCTGTCGGCATGGGGTGCCGACACACCCAATACATTTGGGTCAGTGTCATGAACTAGCATAGGGCACTAACACTAACACTAACACTAACTTACTCGCAGTTCAGGCAGATCCTGCATGCCATCAACAACAACCCGCAAAGGACCAGATAGTTGCTGCTGCTGCTGCGCTTGCTGATGTTGCTGTTGCTGCTGATATTGCATTTGCTGTGGTTGCTGTTGTTGCTGATATTGCACTTGCGGATGTTGCTGTTGTTGCTGCAGTTGCTGATATTGCACCTGCTGATGTTGCTGCTGGAGGGCGCAGTGCATGACGTTGGGGGAGTTCACCTCAGCAGCAATGGGGGAGAGAATGGGAAGCTGCTGTAGCTGCATACTGTTGCTAGCAGTGGCGAACGGGGAGGACGGTGTCATACCTGTCCACAGCGGGTGGGGTGAGGGTGAGGATGAGGGTGGGGTAGGGATGGGGGGGGGGGGGGGGGGGGGGGGGGGGGGGAGTCAAGGTTGGGAGGAACCAGGAGAGCTAACCGGGAAGCAACAGGGGAGAGAATGGGAAGCTGCTGTAGCTGCATGTTGTTGCTAGCAGTGGCGAACGGGGAGGATAGTGTCATACCTGGCGGGGCGGGGGGTGAGGGTGAGGGTGAGGGTGAAGGTTGGGGTGGGAGTCAAGGTTGGGAGGATGGTGTTTTACCAGGGAGGACAGGGGTTGAGGGTGAGGGTGAGGGTGAAGGTTGGGGTGGGAGTCAAGGTTGGGAGGATGGTGTTTTACCAGGGAGGACAGGGGTTGAGGGTGAGGGTGAGGGTGAAGGTTGGGGTGGGAGTCAAGGTTGGGAGGATGGTGTTTTACCAGGGAGGACAGGGGTTGAGGGTGAGGGTTAAGGTTGGGGTGGGAGTCAAGGTTGGGAGAATGGCGTCATACCTGGCGGGACGGGGGTTGAGGGTGAGGGTTAAGGTTGGGGTGGGAGTCAAGGTTGGGAGAATGGCGTCATACCTGGCGGGACGGGGGTTGAGGGTGAGGGTGAGGGTGAGGGTTAAGGTTGGGGTGGGAGTCAAGGTTGGGAGAATGATGTCATACCTGGCGGGACGGGGGTTGATGGTGAGGGTAAGTATGAGGGTGAGGGTGAGGGTGAGGGTTGGGGTGGGAGTCAAGGTTGGGAGGATGGTGTCACACCTGGTGGGACGGGAGTTGAGGGTGAGGTTGAGGGTGGGGGTTAAGGTTCAGTATGAGGGTTGGGGTGTGGGTTGGGGTGGGAGTCAAGGTTGGGAGGATGGTGTCATACCGGGATGTGCTTGGGTTGAGGGTGAGGGTGGGGATTGAGGGTCAGTGTGAGGGTTGGTGTGTGGGTTGGGGTGGGATTCAAGGTGGGGGGAACCAGGGAAGCTAACCTCAGAAGCAACAGGTGGAGAATGGGAAGCTGCTGTGACTGCCGGCTGTTGCTAGCAGCGATGTACGGGGAGGATGGTGTCATACCTTGCGGGACGGGGGTTGAGGGTGAGGGTGAGGGTGAGGGGGGGAGTCAAGGTTGGCAGGAAGCAGGGGAGTTAACCTCAGAAGCAACGGGTGGAGAATGGGAAGCTGCTGTAGCTGCGGGTTGTTGATAGCAGCGGTGTACAGGGAGGATGATGTCATACCTGGCGGGGAGGGGGGTGAGGGTGAGGGTGAGGCTGGGGATTTGGGAGGGAGCAAAGGTTGGGAGGAACCAGGGGAGTTAACCTCAGAAGCAACGGGGGTAGAATGGGAAGCTGCTGTAGCTGCGGGTTGTTGATAGCAGCGGTGTACAGGGAAGTTCATTTCATACCTGGCGGGGAGGGGAGTGAGGGTGAGGGTGAGGGTGAGGGTGGGGATTTGGGGGGGAGGAAAGGTTGGGAGGAACCAGGGGAGTTAACCTCAGAAGCAACGGGGGGGGGGGGGGGGGGAATGGGGAGCTGCTGTAGCTGCGGGTTGTTGACAACAGCGGTGTACGGGGAGGATGATGTCACACCTGGCCAGGGCAGGGCAGGGGGGTGGGGTTGGGGGTAGGGATGGGAGTGGGGGTGGGGGTAGGGATGAGGGTGAGTTTGGGTTGTTGGAGTGGGGTGGGTGTGGCCGTGTTAGGGGTGCTGGAGTGGGGTGGGTGAGGGGCTGGGGGTTGGTGTTGGTGTTGGTTAAGTAAACCTTGTTATCTGCTGAAACCATTTATGGACAAGTCCTATGCAGCGTCGCAAGCGACGCGGGAAAATTGGCGGAGTGTGTTGGCAACGGAACGAAAGGTGGCAACGATGGAGCTGACCGAAGCGAGTTAGTTACGCG
>JAJSRW010000117.1:0-25000 GCA_022414725.1 Microglena sp. YARC | reverse complement strand
TGGAACACCAATAACAATAGCAACAATAATAATAATAATAATAATAATTAATAATAATAAATACTCTTATTACCAATAATATGCCTAATAAAAATTAAAATAAATCATAATAACAATAATGATAATAATCCTACCTGATCAAAGACAAGGTCGCCTGGTGATGTGTTGATCTATGCAGGTGCAGGTGGTCGACGAAATCGTCTAGGATGCACACTGCCCCACGCCAGTGGGGTCGAAGTTACTCAAGTCTTCGTACACGTTCCGGCTGAAGTCAAGTATCTGTCGCCACTGGTCCTCATTGATCACCTTCACAGCACCCTTTCTCTCCTCGGCGCTCACAAAGTCAACCACTGATCTAGGAGGGCGGAATCGGCCTTGCGCAGTAGGCGCCATGCGGCAAGAGCCACGTCTATTCTACAGCATTGCAATTGAAATGAAATGGAGGATGCGGTACGCAAGCATGCTTTCCATATATATTTTGCATTTTTCCATAGTACAGTAGCCCGTGTGGCCGGTGGCCACCCCCCACCCCTCCAGGCCATGGGTCCTGGTCTGGTCTGGGTTACATAACGGGTAACGCCCTTGTGTGCCCCCCCCCCCCACACACACACACACAGTCAAGAAATCAGCCATCTCAGCCCTTGCTTGACGCTCCCCTGCCTCTTCCCCCCCCCCCCCCCCCACACACACACACACACCTCTTCTCCCTACCTATTCCCTTCTGCTTCAGGTGTGGCCTGCCACCCTGTCATACACACATACCATCCCCCCTCCCCCATCCTGACTCTTCCTACCCCTCACTCCCAGCCCCATCCCACACGCACTCCACTTTCTCTCACCTTACCCCCCACCACCCTCCCTTCCCCCAACCACCAACAACGCACACACAATCTTCTTCTCCCTACCCTGTACCCTTCGCGTTCACCCTGTGGGATTCAATCGTGCAGAAAGAGGGACCTGCTGTGCTTCGAATCTACCAACATTGCGAACGCTCAGATTCCGATCGCCCGAGAACACCGGACCGGTGCAATTGCATGGCTACAAACCTGCAGCTTCGTCTTCTCGTACAGTGCCCCAGTCGATACTCGGTCAACTCAGAACAGCAAAATCGCCAAGCCAACGTACTTCATATTCTATACAACGAAAAGAGCTTGCAAAGATGGGATGAGCGTGGCATGCGCGAGAGTGTCCAGGGGGACGGAATGGCCATGGCGATCTGAACAAAGGTAATTAATCGCACTGAAGATGCCAATCACTACGAAAATGTGATGCGATGGCATGGCGAAATTGCGCATAGCGTGAGATGAATGGTGGCAACGCTCGCAGACGGAGAAAAAAAGCATCACGATCTGAAGGTATGGCTTGTTTATGATCCTGGCATAACTCCTCAGGCTGGGCAGCATAGTCTTCGCGCCTGGATTGGTTAGCAGCTTCTATTCCTCCTCAGGCACGGTAGCTCGTTCCTGACTCCTTGCCCGAGATTACCAGCATGACGTAGACTCCTCGGATCGGCAGGCGGGCATTCACGTCGACGCTTGTTGGCTATTTCTCTGTCTTCCTTGCTCTGGCAAGCTCCGCTTTGAGCGCTGGCTGGCGGTGTTGCGGGCCTCCTGTCCATTAGGACCGTTGTGCCATGCATCGTGGTCGCATTTATCCTTGAAGAACTGAAAGCTATTATTCCGAGCACCACGCCAAGCCATATGAGGGTCGGCTGGTGACCTCGAGGAGAGGATCTTCTGATTCTAAATGTCTGGCTGTCATAGTAAACTGAGGCAGTTGGTGGACATGCTATGAGCGCCGCTGGCGCTTAGCTTAGCGAATCTGCAGTTTTGGTATTTGAAATTCCGCTAGGCGGGGAGTTGCTAGTCGGGTGAACGAAAAGTCGGTTTGCAAGTCGGTTACACTTCGCACGCCCATGGCACGTGGCACGCGATGATGACACCACCACGACCACCACGACCACCGCGACCACGACCATGATTTCTTTATATATATAGATATATAGATATTGCAGCAGCAGCAGCAGTAGCAGCAGAAGCCATGCTGCAAGAGTCACGTCTATCTACAGCATTGAATTTAAATGAATTGAGGATGCGGTACACAAGCATGTTTTCCATATGTTTTTCAGTTTTCCATGTATATATTTGCAGTTGACCAGAATATCTCAAAAGCGCCTAATTATTGGCCTTTGGGGAACAGACGGCTTTTTACCCATGGACTACAGTCCCAGTGAAAATAAAAAAATGCTACAAAGTTGCTTAACCACATCAGCTCAACATATAAATACTTGGGGTTGGGTATGCTCAGGGTTTGGGAACCAGATGAAGTCAAATCTTTTTTTTTTCACTATGGGGGTCCCTAATCCAGGATAGATTTTTCTCAAATGTGGGACGGAGCCAAACGCAGTCGATTTTTATTTGTTTGAAAATTGAATTAGGTAGGCCTGCTTTTCACATATTCCCTTAGAAGTCATTGTCACAGCAGGTTGTGGAAGATACTGTGCAGGCTGTACGGGCTGTACAAAGCCCAAATCACTGAGTATTTGCACGTTTTGGGCCAATTTAGGAGTTCCTGTTTATGTTACAAGCTGCACAGCCTCAACTGCATCGTTTGTGTCTGTCTTTTCAGCAAAGGGTACGGATTCGCTATTCGAAAATAATTGAAAATCTCAAAATTTCAAATCCCACTTTAAAAACATTAAAAAAACTTGTTTCCTTCTTTTCATTAAACATCCACATCTGAAGTTAAATTTGTATTTGGGATATTTACCAGGTATGGGCCGAAATGGCAGGTGGAGTTGCTATTGTAGTTCACTCAGAAGCCTAGGCTGAAGCGCAGCCTCAAACCTTGCGGTAGGGGTTAGATAAGTCTTTCGTCCCGGGGAAAACTTGATTCGCAATATATATATATATATATATATATATATATATAATATATATATATATATATATATATATATAGCGTTGTTCTTAAAGCAAATGAAGGCATGTGGCATGCTGCAACACCAGAAAACATCTGAAGAGGTTGAGCAGTATTTAGAAGAAATGGGTGTAAGGTGCAGCGAGCAAAGTAAGCCTCACCTGTACGAATTTCCTGCTAGCTTGCTTGCACATGAAGAATGCAAAGCGGTAGAACTTGGCAAAGTTATCAGGCGCCATCATCTGCAGATCAGCAGTGGCAAGAGGGGCCTTTATGAGAGCAGTCCATATCCTATTTACCCAGACCCACAGGAAATTCTTCTCTAATTCCGCCCCCACCCCCCCACCCCCACCCACCCACCCACCAAACACCCACACACCACACACAAACACACACCATCTCACGCGACGCCGCCCTTCTACCCCCCAAGAAAACATACAAGAATCAGTTCACCCTCACCACCACCACCACACAACCACAGACAGACATCTACCCTATCCTCCTTACCAGACGCCACAGAAAAACCTTCACCCTCCCCCCCCCCACACTCACATACACCCACCTCACACCCACACCGCCCTTCCACCATAAGAATTTCATACAAGCACTCAGGCCACCACACCAAACCACCACCACCACACACACCAACCCCATCCTATTTACCAAGACCAGCAGAAAAGTCCCCCCCCCCCCCCCCCCACACACACACCACCTCACCAACGCCGCTGCCTTCTTCAATTCGAAAACATAGGGCGCCCTCAGGTCACCCTCCCGACCCCCCCACACCACACACATACACACCGTTCCGAGCCTACTTATCACTGGACGACAGAAACACCACCACACACAAAGCATCGACCCACAAACACACCACCTCACTGGGATCAGACGCGATCCCCCTTCTACCCTTAGAAAAACATACAATAACCAAATTCACCCCCCACACACACATACACACAAATACACCACCTCACCAAACGCCGCCTTTCTACCCTTAGAAACACAAGCAAGCCACTCAGCCCCCCCCCCCCCCACCCCCCCACGTCACTCAACGCCGCCTTTCTACCTTTGGTTACGTTATACATATAATTAATCAGGTCCCACCCGCCCCCCCGCCCCACACCACCACGACACACAACCTATACACACACCTTTCACCACACTCATTCCAACGACGCCCTTCTCGACGGGCCCATACCTTATAAACATACAAACAAACGCCCCCCCACACCAGCACCCCAGCACCACACACACCACCCACACAACACCACTCAACCCGGGTGGTAATATCGGGGTTGCATGCCGCCTTTCTACCCGAACCACCTTGCCTTCAAAAATTTGTTAGAATTACTCAGGGTTACCCACCCCCCACCCAAAACACACACCTACCCACGCACACCACCTCACCCCAATTGCCGTTCTACCCCCTTAGAAACATACAAGCACTCAGATCACCCCCCCCCACCCCACCCCCACCACTACACACATTTGCACACACACGTACCCCATCCTACTTACCAAGACCTACATGATTGTTTCCCTCTTCAACCCTACCCTCCTGACCCGATGCTTCTCTTCAACCAAGGAAACATACGAAGCAACGAGGTTGCACCCCCACCCCCACCCCCACAGTCAGTTCCGCAGCATTCACGAACCAGAACCTCATGCTTTCGACCCAAGATATCGACCCCTAAGACATATGCTATCGACCCCAAGATATTGACCCTAAGATCTCACAACCTCCTACTTTCCTACCTCCCATCCTATGTGATGCTTCTGCTGGGCCAGGACAGTGACAGAATTCGCCCTGCGAGAGAAAAAGGGGGGGTACGAAAAGAGGTGGTGGTGTGTGTGTGTGTGTGGTGGTGTGGTGGTGGTGTGTGTGTGGGGTGTTTTGTAAGGTAGAAAGGCGTCGCTGGATGAGGTGGTTGTGTGTTTAAGGTGTGTGTGTGTGTGTGTGTGTTTAGGTGTGTGTGTGTGTGTGGGGGGGGGGGGGGGGGGGGGGGGGGGGCTGATTAATTGTATGTTTTCTAAGGGTAGAAGAAGTACTTTCTGTTGGGCCCGGAGGGTGATAGAATTTGCCTCGTAGTGAGAAGGGGGGGCATAGATGAAAGTAAGGCAGCCAATTAGGCTGAAAGTACTTGCCTAACCTCAAATAATCGAGATAATTCTAGACTTTGGGGAGGGGCTATGAAAAGCAGAGCCCAGGCTTGAAGGTACTTTGTCCAACTTTAAAATAATCGAGATAATTCTGGACCTGTGGGAGGTGCTATGAAAAGCAGAGCCCTTGTTTAGACTGATGCTTTATGTGGGCATGATCCTGGCTCATATCTGTGCAGTGCTGACCCTCAGGTCCTCCGCGTGTTTGGGCATTTGGGGGACCAGGTCATGATTGTACCTCTGCACTGTTTGCGGCGCCCTTGTTCATTACTTGGTGTTTTCTGTGAGCATGATCCTTGCTTCTATGCTGACCTCAGCAGCAAGAATCCTACACAAGGACTACAGACCGAAAGCAATTACTACAGTTTTCATCGCGTAGGGGACTTCAAGTTAAACTATCTGTACAGTACTTGACCTCAGGTCCTCCGTCGTGTTCTTGGTATTTGGGGGGGACCAGGTCATTGATCGTACCTGTAGCACTGTTTTCGGCGCCCTTGTTCATACTGATGCTTTCTGCGAGCATGATCCTTGCTCCTATGCGGTAGAATTTATATTGTAGAATCAAATTATCACTGTAGCACGAACTCAGAGCCCCCGTCGGTTAAACGATTGTTTGGGGTTCAGTTCATCAGTGCTTTTTCTTTTAAAGCCCTTCCTATCCGGTTGGGCAAGTCCCTTAAGCCTATTTGGCCTACCCCTGGACTGTAACATACATACATACATACTACGCTGACCTCAGCAGCAAGGATCATACTTCCAGAAAACACCAGTATGAACCGCAAACAGTGCCACAGGTACAATGAATGACCTGGTCCCCGAAAAATACCAAGAATACGACGGAGGACCTGAGGTCCAGTTCTGTCAAGATAGTTTAACTTGAAGTCCCCTATGTAATGTCAACTCTAGCTATTTTTCAGTCTGTAGTACTTGTGTAGGGTACCCTCAGACCTAACTCTCCAATGCTCTCTTATTCAACTGAACAGTAGGCAGGGTGTGCAGCTGTCATGTCTTGGCATTGCTGTGCTGCTTTTCTGTAACGCTTCCATGCTTGCTTGTTCTAGTCCCATGGTCAGCTTAGGAGGCTCTAGTCCCATGGTCGCCACTTGTGGATCCATGCAAATACGACAATTACCCGTGGAGGCCTCTAGCTTGCCAAGCTTCCTCCAGAACAGCCAATCGCTTTCGATTTCCTTCAGAAGTCTCGGCGCCAGAGGCTGTGATCTCTGCGGAGAGTTTGAAAAATCGAACGGGGTAAATCGATCTGTCCGGGGAGGACGGGGGCTGTCCCATGTGGTGGCGTCAGCTACCAGGCATCGACAACAAGCATCGACAACATATTTGTACTGGCCATTGTAATTCGCAAATGCTTCCGAGAGCAGCGCCAGTACAGATTGGCTAGATGGGTCGTCCACGGGAATCTGGGTGGTGGTGAAGGCCACCTGGCAGGCCATCCCGTCAGACATCTAAGGAGCTCGCAAGGGCAGCATGAAAGAGTTCGAGACTTGGGTAATCACAGGATGGGATTGTATATTGAAAGATAAAATGCAACGAAGAAAGTCGTGCGGAAGTTCAAGTGCTCAAAACCAGATCACCATCAAGGCCGTTTTAACTACCCTGTCCCACCAGGAGAACAAATAAGAGACCGTCACGATGAGCTGTTATCGGTTGTGGTTCTGGTTATCGGAGGCAGTTAATCCCCTGGTTACAGCATGTTTCTATAAAGAAAGTTATCTGTAAAGAAAGTTAAGGATTAAGGTTTCGCAAGGGTAATTGGGGGTAAAGTTCCGAGCTCCTGAGCGCTCTTAACCGGACCTTAACTGGTGTTGGAAACCTGCACCAGTTTACTCAGTCTTCGGTGCAACTTGGCTCGTTACCAGGTTACGCCACAGGAACCCATGCCATTTCGGATAGGTACCCGTAGGTACCCCACAGGAGCCCATGCCATTTCGGAGCAGAGCAGCTTAACAAGTCCTAGGCAGCGTCGCAAGCGACGCGGGAAATTGGCGGAGAGTGTTGGCAGCGGAACGACAGGTGGCAACGGACTACGGACTGCGGACTGGAGCTGACCGAGCCAGTTAGAGTGACGACGGTTGAAGGCATTGGTTATGAGATAGTTGGCTGGCGTGTCAGGTTTCAACTTTTCGGTCGCAAGTAAGCAAGTCCAAATTAAAGTTGATCTGGTATAGTTAGTTCTGTCCAACTTGGTTGGTCACTTGAGTATGCCACCACAAGCTGCACAAGTGGCAAATAATATATTCCCAAAGAGATTGCAATTGCATTGATTTTAATTGTTAATGCTGCTGACGAAGACGGCAGCCAGCAAATTTGCTGGCTGGAACCATGTAACCAGGTTCAAGTTCAAGTCTACAGAGAGTGCAAATGCTTTGAATTTTTTGATAATGTCCCTGCTGAAGACGGCAATCTGCCAAATTGCTGGCTGGACCCATGTAACCAGGTTAAAGTTCAAGTCTACAGAGAGTGCAAATGCATTGAACTGAATGGACACTTGTACTGCCAGAGATGGCGAGCAGCCACTTGGCTGGCTGCAGCCATGGCATGTGACCAAGTTCAAGTTCAAGTCTACAAAGAGTGCAAATACATGGAGCTGTATGATCAATTTTACTGCCGGAGATGGCGAGCAGCCGCATGGTTGGCTGCAGTGATGGCCTGTGAACAAGTTCAAGTTCAAGTCTACAGAGAGTGCAAATACACAGAGCTGAATGGTCAATTTTACTGCCGGCGAGCAGCTGCATTACTGACTGCAGCCATGTGACCAAATTCAAGTTCAAATCCAAGACCTCAGAAAGTGCACAACTGCACATTGCAATAAATAAAAATGCAGATACCCTTGAAGGGGGCAACAGTATGTTTTTTTGCTCGGTGCCAGAACTCTCAACTTCAATGGTGCCCAAGCCAAACGTAACACTTCACTTCACTCGAATGCTTGATGAGCAATGTGGCATCACATCAAATCACATGCGACATGCATCACATCACATCACATCACATCACATCACATTATTAGCGACGTGGCATCACATCACATCACATGATTAGCGACGTGGCATCACACCACATCACATGCGACGTGGCATCACATCACATCACACGATTTGCGACGTGGCATCACACCACATCACATGCGACGTGGCATCACATCACATCACACGATTTGCGACGTGGCATCACACCACATCACATGCGACGTGGCATCACATCACATCACATGATTTGCGACGTGGCATCACACCACATCACATGCGACGTGGCATCACATCACAATACATGATTTGCGACGTGGCATCATACCACATCACATGCGACGTGGCATCACATCACATCACATCGCATGATTAGTGACGTGGCATCACACCAGCAGTGGCGCGCCCACCAGTCGTCACTTCTCCTCTGGACATATGCACGGAAGCCGCCTTCAGCTCTCCAAGCTCCTGCACGTGCCATAATGCAGGTTTGGGGTTTAGGGTGCAGGGTTCAAAATGCCAAAAATATGCTTAGGGTTTAGGGAGCAAAGTTCAAAATGCCAGAAGGGCTTTCTGCCCTTGTATGAGGGCAAAATTACAGGCCCCCCCTGTCTTTGTTCAAAATTTGCCCCCCTGACGCAATGTTACTGTACCTCCATAATCTGTGATCGAGACGTGCAACGCAATGTGTTGAACAACCGTGATGGACATATAAGTTTTTAAAGACTGGGATAATTCAGCTACATTAAGACAAAGCCACTTTTTGGTGGAGCCCCCTCTTCAAGGAGGTGGGAGCCCCCAGTGTTACCCAGTTGTCTGTCTGTTGGACATAAAAATTGAAGCCTGACACGTCAGCCAACGTTCTCGTAACTAACTCGCTTCCGTTGCCAACACACTCCACCAATTTTTAGTGTTGCTTGCGATGCTGCATAGGACTTTTTTGTGTGTGCGTCGCGTCGCAAATTGGGTGACTCAAAAATACTCTTGAACTACACTCCTGAGTGCAGAATGTAGTCAAAGGGCACTGTTGTTTTTGTGACGCGTCGCAAATTGAGTGACTCAATGCGACCCCAGTGCAACGCGCTGCCCCCCCAACCTCCAGGGCTCCGCGCTCTACGCTCCGCCCTATACTGTGATACGCCACAATCCTGAAACCAGCGTTGCGTCGCTATTTTTGCTGCACAACTGGACCTACAGACAGCAAAATATAAAATAGAGCATGCAGGCTTGTCCTTAGAGCCCTAAAGCGACCCTATCTAGACACAACCCACCCACAGACACACACCCAACTACGCACCCACCCTCAACCCTTCACCTGGCCTATGCAGCAAGCCCAACCACACACACACACTATCCAGCTCACAGCGACCCTATCTAGGCACAAACCACCTTCAGACACACACCCAACTATGTACCCACCCTCAACCCTTCACCTAGCCTATACAGAAAGCCCAACC
The DNA here is from genome assembly GCA_022414725.1 of Microglena sp. YARC. Lineage (NCBI taxonomy): Eukaryota > Viridiplantae > Chlorophyta > Chlorophyceae > Chlamydomonadales > Chlamydomonadaceae > Microglena > Microglena sp. YARC. The sequence continues at coordinate 15,483 of JAJSRW010000117.1, read as the reverse complement.
AACCACACACACACACACACAATCTAGCTCACAGCGACCCTAAGTGCTCTGTTGGCTCCGCCTCTAACGACCATGGCAGGGAGCTTGTCTGCCGTAGTCAATTCCTCAGTATTTTAGCGTCCTGGCCCCAAGCAAACCTTGTAGGGAAGTACTGTTGGATCTCTGCCCTCATGGAGTTTTTCTAGTTATGCCTCCTTGGCTCCGCCTCTAACGACCATGGCATGGAGCTTGTCTGCCGTGGTCAATAGGGGTAGTAGTGAATGTTCGTTTGGTTGATGGTCAGTACCTCCCGCCGACCCAAAGTGCGCCTACTCTCTTGTAGGAGTGGTAATGCCATTCAAACTGAATCCTCAGTGTCGCGGGTTTGTGTTAGGAGACCTACCTCAAAGAGTGAAATTCCCATCACAACTTAAAAAATCAGCAAGCCCTCTGATTACATTCTGCACCCAGGAGTGTGGTTGAAGACACTTTGTTTTTTCTCTCGACGACACCTCGCCATTCCACCGCTGCATGGCAATGCATGGGTCTGGCTAAACTAGTCAGAAATGCCTCCCCGACCCCCCCGGGATCCGCGCTTTGCGCTCTGCTGGGTACGGGGGGCAGCGCGTTGCACTGGGGTCGCACCAAGTTGCTGAATTTGCGACACGTTACAAAACAAACAGTGCCCATCGATCATATTCTACACTCAGGAGTGTAGTTTACGAGTATGTATACTAAGGCCAGTGAGATTGCAGCAAACGACGTTAACTAAATAAATTTAGTCAGTGGTGCAGTGTGCTCAACATTAGTAGTTGGCCCCAGTACCGGCCTATTCCTCTGCCTTTGGGTAAGCTAGTACCTAGGACTAGCTCCAAGTACCGGCCAAAGTAAACAGGCCAGCCCTCTCAAGCTCATGCTTTGTAAGAAGGTGTCCTATTTATTTATTTACTCGTGGTGCAGCGTGCTCAACATCACACCCCATCAAATCATTGGTCAACAGACTGTGGACAATTTAAACAAAAACACAAATCATTGGTCAACGAATTGTGACCAATTTAAACAAAAACACAAATCATTGGTCATCGAATGGTGAACAATTTAAGCAAAAACACAAATCATTGGTCATCGAATGGTGAACAATTTAAACAAAAACTAAAATCATTGGTCATCGAATGGTGAACAATTTAAACAAAAACTCAAATCATTGGTCATCGAATGATGAACAATTTAAACAAAAATTCAAATAATTGGTCATCGAATGGTGAACAATTTAAACAAAAACTCAAATCATGGGTCATCAAATTGTGAACAATTTAAACAAAACACAAATCGTTGGCCATCGAATTGTGAACAATTTAAACAAAAACACAAATCGTTGGCCATCGAATTGTGAACAATTCAAACAAGAACACAAATCATTGGCCATCGAATTGTGAACAATTTAAACAAGAACACAAATCATTGGCCATCGAATTGTGAACAATTTAAACAAAAACAAAAATCATTGGTTTTCGAATTGTGAACAATTTAAACAAAAACGGTCTTACATTCCGAAACTCTTCACGTTTCTGCTTCTCAAAGTTGACAGCCTGCTCCAACTGTGTAATCCTGTCCATGAATTGAGCCAACTCGGTTCCGGATAGGCTCTCTTCACGATCTGTAACCTGTGGTGTGGTGAGGTGAGGTGAGGTGGGGTGGAAGAGGGGTGAGGTGAGGTGAGAAGGGGGTGGGAGGGGGGTGAGGTGAGGTGAGGTGAGAGGGGGGTTGGAGGGGGGTGAAGTGAGGTGAGAGGGGGGTGGGAGGGGGGTGAGGTAAGGTGAGAGGGGGGTGGGAGGGGGTGGGGTGAGGTGAGGGTGGTGAGGTGACGTGAGAGGGTGGTGAGGTGAGGTGAGAGGGAGTGGGAGGGGGTGGGTGAGGTGAGAGGGGGGTGGGAGGGGGGTGGGGTGAGGTGAGGTGTGGTGATGGTGACGTGAGAGGGTGGTGAGGTGAGGTGAGAAGCGGAGTGGGAGGGTGGTGAGGTGAGTGAGAGGGGGATGGGAGAGGGTGAGGGAAGTGGGGAAGTGGAGGGGGGAGGTGAGAGGAGGGTGGGGAGGTGAGAGGAGGAGGGGAAGAGGGGGGAGGGTGGGGAGGTGAGAGGGTGGGGAGGTGGGGAGGTGGGAGGTGGGAGGGTTGGGGGTGGGGGAGGGTGGGAGGGTGGGAGGGTGGGAGGGTGGGAGGTGGAGGTGGGAGGGTGGGAGGTGAGAGGAGGGAGGGGAAGAGGGGGAGGTAGAGGGGAAGTGGGAGGGGGTGAGGGAGGGAGAGGAGGGTGGGAAAGGGGTGATGTGAGGTGAGGTGAGGTGAGGTGAGGTGAGAGGGAGTGGGAGGGGGTGAGGTGAGGTGAGGTGAGGTGAGAGAGGGTGAGAGGGGGGTGAGGGGAGGGGAGTTCATGAGAGGGCATGACCAGGAAGCCCAGGTGAATCATCCAGTTAGACTATGTTGAATGGGTGCAAGGCACTGATTGTTTTCCAACGACGCCTTGCCATTCCGTTGCTGCATGGTGACATATCGGTCTTGCTGAACTAGTCAGAAATTGCCCCCCGAACCCCCCTGGATCTCCACTTTGCACTCTGCGTGTTTTGGGGGGCAGCGCGTTGCACTGGGGTTGCACTGAGTCGTTACATTTGCGACGCGTAGCACAAAAAAGGTGCATGACGCATTGGTGCCCGCCTCAAAATCAACAGGAAGACAGGTAAAGGTAATAGTAACACAAACTATGTGTTTTTCACTGTCACAGACATACACAAACTTGTCAAGCTGGCACTCAACCAACGGCGGTGCCGTCTTTTTGAAAGAGTTTGCTCTAAATTAAGTAGCACTTGGGGTTCATTTCATCAATGCTTTTTCTTTTTAAGCCATTCCTATCACGGTCGGGGAAGTCCATTCACCCTATTTGGCCTACCCCTGTACTGCAACATACATACATACATACATACATACATACATACATACATACATACATACATACATACATACATACATACATAAATACATACATACATACATACATACATACATACAGCACTTACCGCAGTTCTAGGGTAGCTGATTACAGAGTCCGAAGAGCTGGGTCGCCACCATGATGCATTGGTGCCCGCCTCCGAGGGAGCTGATGCTCGGTGGGGGCTGCTGTACTGTGTTTCGTACTGCACGCTGGAATACTGTCTTGGGTGGGGGCTGCTGAACTGCGTACGGTACTGCATACTGGAGTACTGTGCTGGGTGAGTCTTTGTTTGAAGTGCAATGGGGGCAGGCCCCACACGTTTTGGAGAAGCACCAGCGTTGGGACGACTCACATGCTGCTGCTGCTGCAAAGCTTTTGGCTTGGGTTTTGGTCTGGGCTGCGAAGGGGAGGCTAAATGTGACTGGGCTTTGTGGCGTATAGGAGATCTATGCTCGTGTTCCGCCCTCTGAGTAGGGGAAGGGAGCTGAGTGCGCTGGGGTTGTGGCTGGGGTAGGGACCGTGGCTGTGGCTGTGGCTGGGGTTGTGACTGTGACTGTGACTGTATCTGTGGTTGTGATCGTGGTTGGGGCAGTGTCTGGGACTGGGATTGTTGCTTGAGTTTCCCCCTGCTAGGTGGATCCTCTTTCTTCTGCTGTTGCACCCTGCCCTCTCTGGAAGAAGAGCGGGGATGTGAGGGATAGGCATTCCTGGTGGCAGCAGCCGTCAACCTTGCCCTTGCTACAATTGCAACAGGGCTCTGTTCCCAGCTACTACCCGAAGAAGAGGGCCGTCGAGGGGCGTCAAGGGCCTGTTGAGGGGCGCTGTGGAAGGTAGGCGCTCCAACTGGTCGAAACTTGTCAACTGAGCTGTGCCTGACAGGTGAGGTGAGGTGAGGGTGAGGTGAGGTGAGGTGAGGTGAGGTGAGGTGAGGTGAGGTGAGGTGAGGTAAGGTGAGGGTGAGGTGAGGCGAGGGTGAAGTGAGTGTGAGGTGAGTGCGAGGTGAAGTGAGGATGAAGTGAGTGTGAGGTGTGGGTGAGGTGTGGGTGAGCTGCAAATGGTTGAACCTTGTCAACTGAGCTGTGCCTGATAGGTGAGGTGAGGTGAGGGCGGGGTGAGGCGAGGGTGAGGGTGAAAGGGGGTTGAGCTGCAACTGGTTGAACCTTGTCAACTGAGCCGTGTCTGATAGGTGAGGTGACGTGAGGGTGGGGTGAGGTGAGGTGAGTGTGAGGTGAAGTGAGGATGAAGTGAGTGTAAGGTGTGGGTGAGGTGAGGGTGAGCTGCAAGTGGTCGAACCTTGTCAACTCTGTGCCTGATAGGTGAGGTGAGGGTGATGTGAGGGTGAGGGTGAGGGGGTATTGAGCTGCAACTGGTTGAACCTCGTCAACTGAGCCGTGCCTGAAAGGTGAGGTGACGTGAGGGTGGGGTGAGGTGAGGGTGAGGTGAGGGTGAGGTGAAGTGAGGGGGGGGGGGGGGGGGGGGGAGGAGATTGAGGTGTGGTGTGGTGAGGTGAGGAGAGAGGGGGGTGAGGGGAGGTGTGATGAGGTGTGGTGAGGTGAGAGGGGGTGAGAGGGGGCAAGGGGGCGAGGTGTGGTGAGGTGTGGTGAGGTGTGGTAAGGTGAGAGGCGGGTAAGGGGAGGTGAGGTGATGAGAGGTAAGGTGGGGTGATGTGAGGTGTCCTTGTACGAAATGGCGTGGCAAGGCATGGCGTGGTTTGATTGATAGGTTAAAATCACTGGAGCAATGTCAGTTATCAGCTTTAACTCAATATCAGCCTAATAGCCTAGCCAATGGCCTATCAAACTGCCCCCCCCTCCGCCCCTCCACCGTCGACTGTTTCTTTTTTGGCGGAGCCCCCCCTTCTGGGGGGCCGGGAGCCCCCAGTGTTACCCATTTGTCCGTCCGTCCGACCATCCATCCATCCATCCACCCATCTGACCGTGATGAAGCCCGACACGTCAGCCAACGGATTCGTAACTAACTCGCTTCCGTTGCCACCTGTCGCTCCCTAGCGATCACTCTCCGCCATTTTTAGCGTCGCAGGTGACGCTGCATAGAACTTGTTTTTGCTACACATGGCAGCTTCCAGCCAGCTCCATTAGCCAGCCACTGGGTCACCCCAAAGATTTTGGCTGCATCGGAAAACCTACCATGTCAGCTTCTAGGAACACTAGCATGTTTTGGGTTTGGACGATGGCAAATGGTAGCTACCTAGAAGCTGCTACATATGGCCCAAAACAAAAACAGTGCCCCCCTCACCTATGAGAGTAATAATAACGCCTGTTGGGGCGTGGTATTAAGGGAACCCGTCGTACGCGGGCAGAAAACGGTCTACCACCTCGACTGGACAAGCTACAATCGTGGTTGACGATGACCTGCAGCGCTCAGGGTGATCGTAGGGGGAATTGAACCCCCGACCCCGCTTTGTTTAAGCCATTTGGTGTACCACTAGACCAATCTATATCACTGAAACGGGGCCCTCACCTATAGGATGAGATGCGCTGATTGGTGCTGCGATGAGGCAGCCGACCTACAGAGGCTGGGCGTGCATGGGACGTGTGCTCATGCGGGGGGTCCAGAGATGATGGGCCAACTAGAATGCCCCTGTCCCAAACAAGGGTCCTCGCCTGCGTTGCAACATCCAAAGCTCCAGGGTGCCTGTGTGTGTTTGTGTATATGTGTGTGTATGTATGTTTATGTGTGTGTATGTGTATGTATGTATGTGTGTGTATGCGTGTGTTTGTGTGCGTGTGTGTATGTATGTGTATGCACAAACATATGTGTGCATGGCTGCCCCTGTCCCACACAAGGATCTTCGCCTGCATTGCAAGATCCAAAGCTTCAGGGTGCCTGTGTGTGTATGTGTATGTTTATTTGTGTGTATGTATGCATGCATTTGCACATACATATGTATGGCTGCTCCTGTCCCACACAAGGGTCCTCGCCTGCGTTGCAACATCCAAAGCTCCAGGGTACCTGTGTGTGTACGTGTGTGTATAGTGCCGATGCTTAACTGACTAGTAAGTGCTCAGCTGCATCAACATGGTATCAATATCTGTCCAATGATCTCTATGTATGTATATAACATCCCAGGGGTAGGCCAAATAGGCTAAAGGGACTAGCCTGGCCCTGTCAAGAGAGGCTAAACATAAAAAGCATTGGTGAACTAAACCCAAATAATTGTTTTACCAAATCGTTTTACCGCCTCTTGATTTCCAAACGCTATTTCTAAATCTCAAACACTTGTCTCTTATATCTCAAACGCTTGTCTCTTATATCTCAAACGCTTGTCTCTTATATCTCAAACGCTTGTCTCTTATATCTCAAACGCTTGTCTCTTATATCTCAAACGCTTGTCTCTTATATCTCAAACGCTTGTCTCTTATATCTCAAACGCTTGTCTCTTATATCTCAAACGCTTGTCTCTTATATCTCAAACACTTGTCTCTTATATCTCAAACGCTTGTCTCTTATATCTCAAACGCTTGTCTCTTATATCTCAAACGCTTGTCACTTATATCTCAAACACTTGTCTCTTATATATCAAACGCTTGTCTCTTATATCTCAAACGCTTGTCTCTTATATCTCAAACACTTGTCTCTTATATCTCAAACACTTGTCTCTTCTATCTCAAACGCTTGTCTCTTATATCTCAAACGCTTGTCTCTTATATCTCAAAGACTTGTCTCTTATATCTCAAACACTTGTCTCTTATATCTCAAACGCTTGTCTCTTATATCTCAAACGCTTGTCTCTTATATCTCAAACGCTTGTCTCTTATATCTCAAACGCTTGTCTCTTATATCTCAAACGCTTGTCTCTTATATCTCAAACGCTTGTCTCTTATATCTCAAACGCTTGTCTCTTATATCTCAAACACTTGCCTCATATATCTCAAACGCTTGTCTCTTATATCTCAAACGCTTGTCTCTTATATCTCAAACACTTGTCTCTTATATCTCAAACGCTTGTCTCTTATATATCAAACGATTGTCTCTTATATCTCAAACACTTGTCTCTTATATCTCAAACGCTTGTCTCATATCTCAAACGCTTGTCTCTTATATCTCAAACTCTTGTCTCATATCTCAAACGCTTGTCTCTTATATCTCAAACGCTTGTCTCTTATATCTCAAACTCTTGTCTTATATCTTAAACGCTTGTCTCATATCTCAAACGCTTGTCTCATATCTCAAACGCTTGTCTCTTATATCCCAAAAGCTTGTCTCTTATATCTCAAACACTTGCCTCATATATCTCAAACGCTTGTCTCTTATATCTCAAACGCTTGTCTCTTATATCTCAAACGCTTGTCTCTTATATCTCAAACGCTTGTCTCTTATATCTCAAACGCTTGTCTCTTATATCTCAAACGCTTGTCTCTTATATCTCAAACGCTTGTCTCTTATATCTCAAACGCTTGTCTCTTATATCTCAAACGCTTCTCTTATATCTCAAACGCTTGTCTCATATCTCAAACGCTTGTCTCTTATATCTCAAACGCTTGTCTCTTATATCTCAAACGCTTGTCAAACACTCTTATATCTCAAACGCTTGTCTCTTATATCTCAAACACTTGTCTCTTATATATCAAACGCTTGTCTCTTATACCTCAAACGCTTGTCTCTTATATCTCAAACACTTGTCTCTTATATCTCAAACGCTTGTCTCATATCTCAAACGCTTGTCTCTTATATCTCAAACACTTGCCTCATATATCTCAAACGCTTGTCTCTTATATCTCAAACACTTGTCTCTTCTATCTCAAACGCTTGTCTCTTATATCTCAAACGCTTGTCTCTTATATCTCAAAGACTTGTCTCTTATATCTCAAACACTTGTCTCTTATATCTCAAACGCTTGTCTCTTATATCTCAAACGCTTGTCTCTTATATCTCAAACGCTTGTCTTATTATCTTACAAAACAAACAAACTTGCCTCATATATCTCAAACGCTTGTCTCTTATATCTCAAACGCTTGTCTCTTATATCTCAAACGCTTGTCTCTTATATCTCAAACACTTGCCTCATATATCTCAAACGCTTGTCTCTTATATCTCAAACGCTTGTCTCTTATATCTCAAACACTTGTCTCTTACATCTCAAACGCTTGTCTCTTATATATCAAACGATTGTCTCTTATATCTCAAACACTTGTCTCATATATCTCAAACGCTTGTCTCATATCTCAAACGCTTGTCTCTTATATCTCAAACTCTTGTCTCATATCTCAAACGCTTGTCTCTTATATCTCAAACGCTTGTCTCTTATATCTCAAAACTTGTCTCTCTTATATCTCAAACGCTTGTCTCTTATATCTCAAACGCTTGTCTCTTATATCTCAAACGCTTGTCCTTATATCTCAAACGCTTGTCTCTTATATCTCAAACGCTTGTCTCTTATATCTCAAACACTTTCTCATATCTCAAACGCTGCTCTCTTATATCTCAAACGCTTGTCTCTTATATCTCAAACACGCTCTGTCTCTTATATCTCAAACGCTTGTCTCTTATATCTTATATATCAAACGCTGTCTCTTATATCTCAAACGCTTGGTCTCTAAAATCTCTTATATCTCAAACGCTTGTCTCATATCTCAAACGCTTGTCTCTTATATATCTCCAAACGCTTGTCTCTTATATCTCAAACGCTGTCTCTTATAATCTCAAACGCTTGTCTCAACCGTCTCTGCCTATATCTGCAAACACTTGTCTCTTATATCTCAAACGCTTGTCTCTTATATCTACGCTTGTCAAACACTTTATTATTCTCCAAACGCTGTCTCTTATATCTCAAACGCTTGTCTCTTATATCTCAAACCACTTTGCCTCATATATCTCAAACGCTTGTCTCTTATATCTCAAACGCTTGTCTCTTATATCTCAAAACGCTTTCTCTTAATATCTTTAAACGCTGTGCCTATATCTCAAACGCTTCTCTTATAATCTCAAACGCTTCTCTTAATCTTCAAACGTTTCTCTTATATCTCAAACGCTTGTCTCTTATACTCAAAACGCTTCTCTTAATCTCAAATCTACCAAAGAGGCGTGTCTGCTGTATATCTCAAACGCTTGTCTCTTATATCCTCAAACGCTTGGTATCTCGGACGTCTCCATAGTCTAAACGCTTGCTCTCTCTAATTCATATCTTCAAACAATATACTTTGTCAAACGCTTGTCTCTTATACTTCAAACGCTTGATGCTCTGTATCATCTCAAACGCTGTCTCTATATCTCAACGCTGTCTCAATCCTCAAACGCTTGGTCTCTTAGTATCTCCAGAGAGCGCTTGTCACTTATATATCTCAAACGCTTGTTCTTCTTATATCTCAAAACACTAATGTCATCTTTTATATCCATAAGCTTGTCTCTCTATATCTTCAAACGCTTGTCTCTATATATTCTCGAAACAGCTTGCTCTCTTTATATCTCAAACGCTGTGTCTCTTATATCCTCAAACGCCTGTCTCATATATCTACAATCTCAAACGCTTGTCTCTTACATCTCAAATGCAAAACAGCATATTCAAGTGTCGTGTGGTACTGACCTCATGTCCTCTGTCGTACCATTACAATTTATTGGGACCAAATCACACAGTTGCTTGTAATTGCCCCTCGGATAGTCTTACAATTCTGTTGATTATTTGAGATTGGACAAGTCTCTTTAGCTTAATTGGCTACCCCCTAGCCTGAAGCATGCATGCATGCATACATACATACATTTGAATAAGCAACAAAATCTACTGTAATACGTTCAAACAGATAGACAGACACACCACATTACAAATGGCGCCCACCAGGAGGCGGCACTTACAAGCGCGCGCTGTCGCGCTGCCTTTTGGCCCCACTGCGCGTCGCGCAGTTTTTTGCAACCTCCTGTGGGCCCGCAGCAAGCAATTTTGCCGCTTTTGCGCTTACAAAAGCGCAGTTTTTATTTTTCAAGTGCGCTAAAGCGCTGGCCAATTTGGTCAATGGAAGTACCCTGGTGCCCACCTCCCTACAGGTGCCCAGGAGCTTTGGATGCTGGAACAATACTCGATGCATTCAAACAGCCGGCAGGACAGAAAGAAACACACACACATGCGCACATATGTACACATACATACACACACAGGCCCCCAGGAGCTTGGATGCTGGAACCAGGCAGTGGACCCTTGTGTGGACAGGAGCACCATACATATATACATACACACATACATACATATATACATACATACATACATACATACAACATACAACATACATACATACAACATACATACATACATACATACATACACATACACACATGCACATACACACACACAAACACACACACACAAACACACACATACATACATACACACACACACAAACACAATCACACACACATAAACACACATACACTTATTCTGTTATCAAACCATACATATCAAACATTGCTTATATTTGTGTGTACGATTTTTATATTTGAATGAATCAAAGTTGTAATTAAATCTTCACCTTACCGTATCCATTTATGTTTACCACTCTTATAATTATATTATTATTGAGTGAGCATACACACCCCACCACCACTATCACACATCAACTCAGCACTGACACTCCGATTAACTGACTGTCACGATCACGTAGCGAGCGACAAACACACAAAACACACATAATCTCCTCATGGGACACCACACCCGACACACACACAAACACACACAAACCAAACACACATACATACACGCCAACAACCACACACACATAAGAACAGCACACAAAACAAAACACACGATACATAGCACACCACACACACACGTTAAAACACACACCAAACACACAAACACACACACATACATAGACACACACAACACACAAACACACACAAACAAAACACACATACATACGAACACAAAACGAAGGAGCGACAGCATACATACAGCGACACACATACAACACACACAAACACACAAACCACACACAAAACACACACACAAATACATTTAGATAGTAGGAAGCAAGTAAGATAAGCAGGTTGGGCAACAGGGCTGACGGAATGAGACAAGAGCGAGGTGAGTGCGCCCCAAAGATATCGACGTCATTATCGAAGGGAGTCCTACATAGCAGCAGACATACAGCATACATACACACAGGCACGATACACACACATACATTTAGATAGGCGGAGAGAGAGAAGAGCCGGAGAAAAGGCAGTTGCAACAACAGAATGACAAAGCAGGTATGTGCCCGATGCTCATATCAATAAAGCCCAATATGACACACACAACATACACATGCATACACGATACATACAGCATACATGCACACACAAATACATACTACATACATGCATGCTGCATAACACATACATACATACATTCATACATACATACACATACATACATACATAAATACATACACATACATACACATACAAGATACAAAACAGTACAGGCGGATACAACAAATAAAAATCATGCAAACCGTTTGGAAGAGTACCTCACGTGTGCAGCATGGCTTCTTGTTCCCAGCTATTCTGTTTTCCTAATTCCATGACCAGGCCTGGACGCAATAAGAATACAATTTTTGGCGTAGTAGTGAAAAGTTGAAATCAACTTTCGATGCTGCAGGCCCCCCCCCCCGCGCTCCCCCGCCGCCCCCCCATCATGCGGCCCAAGCAGACCCCCTGCCCCCGGGTCGGCCGCGGCGGGCGGGGGCCCGCCCCCCCCCCCCCGCACACACTCACCCCCCCACGGACACACACGGCAAACCCTACCTGCTATCCACACACCGACGGCGCACATGCGCATCATGGCAGCCACTGTACACGGCCGCGATCCCGCTTTGACTACATCGCCTCTAACCCCCCCCACCGCCTCGCCATCCCGCCTTGCAAACGCCTGCCCCACCCACAGCCACTCCTCCAACGGACCGTTTGCTTAGACAGACGTCTGAGAGGTATCCCAGGCCACAAGTTCACTGCCACGACGGCCACCTCAACACCCCGCCCCTCCTACACCATTCCCTGAGCTACCTTATTAGGAGAATCCCTGTCAAAGCGCCCTCAAACGACTTCGAACTGAGTCAGTTAAGGGATGCGCACCAGACCTCCTGGTAGGGGCACACAAAGTCCTTCAGGGCTCGGCGTTGGAAGAACCAAGAGGCAGGCCTGCAATATACTCTCCGGCGTCTCTCGCGCACCCTTGAATATATTGGTATATTCGGGGTGTTTAAGGGCGATATTCTGGGTGTATACAGGGTGTAATTTCTGGGTGATTTTTAAGGGTGCAATGAGGGGTACAGAAAGGGTAGTTTAAGACCCCCAAATTTGTGGGTCTTTGGCACCCATTTATTGGGCTGTTGAGTGGAGGTATGTAACGGGTGTAAATTCTGCGGTAGATGATAGGGTGTTTCTGAGGTTGTTATAAGGTGCGATGCGGCGGTTAAACAGAAAGGGTGATGTTAAGACCCCCCCAAATTTGTTGGGGTCTTGGCACCCTATTATTGGGTTATAGGGTGAATGGTAACAACAAAAAAAATAAATGGGTATTCTGGGTGTACAAGGGTGCATGCGGGGTACAGAAAAGGGTGTTTAAGACCCCCCAAAATTTGTGGGTCTTTGGCACCTTTTATTGGTGTACTTGAGGGTGTTGGTAAGGGTGTACTGGGTGTTTAAGGGTGTATTCTGGGTGTTATAAGGGTGCATGCGGGGTACAGTTCAAAAGGGTGTTTAAGACCCCCCAAATTTGTGGGGTCTTTGGGCACCCTTTTTATTGGGTGTATGAGGTTGTAAGGGTGTATTCTGCGGTGTTTAAGGGTGTATTCTGGGTGTATAAGGGTGCATGCGGGGTACAGAAAAAGGGTGTTTAAGACCCCCCAAATTTGGTGGGGTCTTTGCGCACCCTTTATTGGGTGTATGAGGTGTGTAGGGTGATATTCTGGGTGGTGTAAGGGTGTATCTGGGATGTTATTAGGGTGCATGCGGGAGGGTCATAAGGTGTTTAAGACCCCTCAAATTTGTGGGTCTTTGGCACCCTTTTATGGTGTTATGAGGGTGTGTAAGGGTGTATTCTGGGTGTTTAAGGGTGTATTTTGGGTGTATAAGGGTGCATGCGGAGGGCGGGTACATAAAGGGTGTTTAAGACCCCCAAATTTGTGGGTCTTTGGCACCCTTTTATTGGGTTATGAGGGTGTGTAAGGGTGTATTCTGGGTGTTTAAGGTGTATTCTGGGTGTATAAAAAGTTTAGCATGCGGGGTACAGAAAAGGGGTGTTTAAAGAACCCCCCAAATTTGTGGGTCTTGGCACCCTTTTACTTGGGTGTCCATTGAGGGGTGTTTAAGGGTGTATTCTGGGTGCCTCTAAGGGCAACTGCGGAGGTACATAAAAGGGTGTAAGACCCCCCAAATTCTGGGGTCGGGTTGGGACACCCTTTTATGGTGTATGAGGGTTGTGTAGGGTGTATTTCTGGGTGTTTAAGTTGTATTTCTGGGTGTATAAGGGTGGCATGCTCTATATGGGTTGTTTAAGACCCCCAAATTATGTGGGGTCTTTTTGCCACCCTTTATTAGGTGTATGAGGGTGTTGTAAGGTGTATTCATGGGCTGTCTTAAGGTGTATTTTGGGTTGTATAAAGGTTGCATGCGGACGTACATAAAGAGGGTGTTTTAAGACCCCCCAAATTTGTGGGGTCTTTTGGCCCATTTTATTGGCGTGATATGAGGGTGTGTAAGGGTGTATTCTGGGTGTTTAAGGGTGTATTCTGGGTGTATAAGGGTGCATGCGGGGTACAAAAAGGGTGTTTAAGCACCCCTCAAATTTGTGGGTCTTTGCACCCTTTTATTGGGTGTCAAATGAGGGTGTGTTAAGGTGTGATTCTGGGTGTTTACGGGTGTTTTTCTGCGGTGTATAAGGGTTTGCATGCGGGGTACAGAAAAGGGCTGTTTAAGACCCCCTAAAAATTTGTGGGGTCATTTAGGCACCCTTTTATTGGGTGTATGAGGGTGTGTAAGGGTGTATTCTGGGTTTTAGGGTGTATTGGGTGATATAAGGAGATGCAAATGCGCGGGGCTAAACAGAAAAGGTGATTTAAGAACCCCCAAATTTCGCGTGGGCGTCTTTGGCACCCGCTTTTATTGGGTGTAATGAGGGGTATGTAAGGGTGTATTCTCGTGATGTTTAAGGTGTATTCTGGGTGATATAAGGGGTGCATGCGGGTACATAAAAGGGTGTTTAAGCCCCTCCAAAAAAAAATTTTTTTTTTTGTGGGGTCTTTGGCACCCTTTTATTGGGTGTATGAGGGTGTGTAAGGGTGTATTCTGGGTGTTTAAGGGTGTATTCTGGAGTGTATAACGGGTGCATGCGGGGTACATAATAGCGGGTGTTAAGACCCCCCCAAATTTGTGGGGTCTTATTAGGCACCCTTTTATTGCGGTGTATAATGAGGGTCTGTAAGGGTGGATCTGGGGTGTTTAAGGGTGCTATTCTGGGGTATAAAGTGCAGCGGGGGGTACAAGAAAAGGAAGTGTTTAAGACCCCCCATATTTGTGGGTCTTTGGCACCCTTTTATTGGTGATTGAGGTGTTGTTAAGGGTGTATTCTGCGGTTGTTTAAGGGTGCGATGCGGGCGTACAGAAAAGGGTGTTTAGACCCCCCAAATTTGTGCGGGTCTTTGGACCCTTTCTACTTGGTGTATGAGGGTGTAGTAAGGAGATGTATTCTGGAGTGTTTAAGGTGTATTCTGGGTGTATAAAGGGTGCATGCGGGTACAGAAAAGAGGCGTGTTTAAGACCCCCCAAATTTGTGGGGTCCATTTGGCACCACTTTATTAGGTAGTATAGAGAGTGTAAGCGTTTGGCTTCTAGGTGTTTAAAATGTTTTGTGTCGTCTTAAGTAAATAAAGGTGTGACAGCGGAGGTACATAAAAGGGTGTTCGACCCCAAATTTGCTGGGGGTCTTTTGTCACCCTTTTATTGGGTGTATGACGGTGATGTAAGGAGGTAATTCGAGGTGTTTAAAGGTGTATTTCTAGGGTGCTATAAGGGCATGACATGCGAAGGTACATAAAAGGGTGTTAAGACCCCCCAAATTCTATGGTCCTTTGCGGACCCTTTTATTGGGTGTATAGAGGGTGGTTGTAAGGGTGTTATTCTGGGTGTTGTAGGGTGTTTTCTGGGACATGTATACAGGTGTCACAACATACTGCGGGGTACAGGAAAAGAGTTTGTTATCCCCCCAATTTGTCGGGCACGTCTTTTGGCACCTTTTATTGGCGTGTCATGAGGGTGTGTAAGGGTTGATATTTATGGGTGATTTAAGGTGATATTCTGGGTGTTACTAAGGTTGCATGCGGGGCTACAGACCCACAAGGGTTGTTTAAGACCCTCCAAATTTGTGGGGTCTTTGAGCACCCCTTTTATCTGGGTGTATTGGAGGTGTGTACAGGGTGTCATTCGGGAGGTGTATAAGGGTGCATCGAACGGTACAGGAAAAGGGTGTTTACAGACCCCCCAAATTATGTGGGTTTCTTTGCACCCTTTTATTGGTGTATATTCGGGGGATTTAA
>JAJSRW010001658.1:32500-70062 GCA_022414725.1 Microglena sp. YARC | reverse complement strand
AGAGAGATAGTAGAGGAGATTGAGTAGTGGTTGTGGTTGTGGTGTGGTGTGGTGTGGTATGGGCTGGTGTGTGGTGGCGGTTTAGGCTGTGGCAGTGTGTGGTTTGGTGCGGTGTGATCGTGAGATATGCGTGTCATGAGGCGTAGCTAGCTCGAGACGCCAACTGTAGGCTGATCAGTAGTGTGCAGCGACTGTGGTGTGACCGTAGTGGTGTGGTGTAGGTGTGGTGTGGTGTGATGTGGTGTGGTTGTGATGTCGGAGGTACACCGCGCTTTCGCGTGTGGATGTGGTGTGGTTGTGGTGTGGTGTGGTGTGGTGAGGCGTGGTGGTATTTGGTGTGGTTTGATGTGCTGTGGTGTGTGTGGTGTGGCGTGGCGTATCAATGTCGTGTTGTTTGTGTTATTTGTGTCGTTGTGTGGTCGTGGTATGGTATGGTTGGTGCGGTGTGGTGTGGTATGGTTTTGTGGTGTAGTGGTGTGGTGTGGCGTGGTGGTGGTGTGGTGTGTGGTGTGTGGTGGTGATGTGGTGTGGTGTGGTGGTGGTGTGTGTGTGGTCAGTGTGGTGTGGTGTGATGGTATGATGTCGGTAGTGGGTGGTGGTTCGCGTAGATGGTGTGGAGTGGTCGTGACAAGGTCTTAGGTGTGGAGTGTGCAGAAGGTGCTGGTGTGGTCGATGCGCTGTAGGGTGTGGTGCTGCGTGTGGGTGGTGGTGTAGGATGCAGGAGCCGCGTGGTGTGGTTTAATGTGATGTGGGTGTGGTATGGTGTGGCGTGGCATATCATGTCAGTGTTTGTTTTGTGTCGATTTCGTTGTCGTTAATTGGGTGGGAAGTGGTATGGTCATCCGGTATGGTGTGGTTGTGTACGGGTGTGGAGTGGCTGCGGTGGTGGTGTTCGTGTTGTGTAGGTGTGTGGTGTGGCGTGGTGTGGTGGTGGTTGTGGTGTGGTTGTGGTGTGTGTGATGGTCGTGTGTGGTGATGGTGGCGCGCTGTGGGTGTGGTGTGGTGTGGTGTGGTGGTGGTGTGGCAGTGGTGTGGTGAGAATGGTGTGGTTTCGGTGTAGATGTGGAGTGGTATGGTAAGGCGTGGCAATGATCCAATTTCGTGGTTGTTTTGGTTTGTCGATTTGTGTCGTTTGTGTCGTGGGTATGGTATGGTGTGGTGTGGTGACAGTGGTGGTGTGGTGTGGTGTGGTTGTGGTGTGGTGTGGTGTGGGCGTGGTGTGGTGTGTGTGGTGGTGGTGTGGTGTGTGTGTGTGGTGGGTGTGTTGTTGGTGGTGTGGTGTTTGGTGTGGTTGTGGTGTGGTGAGGTAGTGTGTGGTGTGGTGAGGTGTGATTCCTGTGAGTGGGACACGATCGGATGGTGTGGTGAGGTTGGGTGTGAGCCTGTGGTGTGCGCTAGAGAAGTGGCGTGGGTGGGTGATGTGGTGTGGTGTGGTGTGGTGTGGCGTGGTGTGGCGTGTGAGGAAGGCGTTGTGTGCGATTTGAGGTGCGTGTGGAAGTCCGCTGTGGTGTGGCGTGGTGTTATCAATTTCGTTGTTGTTTTGGTGTCGCAATGTCCGCAGTTTTAGTTTAGCACTGTCGTGGTATGTGTAATCACGTGTGGTACGGTGTTTGTGGTGCGGTGTTGGTGTGGTGTTTGGTGGTGAGTGTGGTGATAGTGTGGTCGGTGTGGTGGAGGTGTGGTGTGTGTGTGATGCATGTGGTGAAGTGCTAGGTGGTGTGGTGTGGTGTGGTGTGGTGTGTTTGTGGTGAGGCGTGGTGTAGGTGAGGGGCGTTAGGGGTTGTGGCCCTTTGTGGTGACTGTGGAGTGCGTGGGTGTACGGTGTGGTGTGGTGGCGGTTTAATGTGGTGTGTGTGTGGTGTAGGTTGAATGGTGTGGTTGTGAGGTTGTGAGGGTCGCTTGGTGTTGGGCGTGGGTGGTTAACGTGTAGTGTGGTGGGTCGGAAATGGTGGTTTAGGGGGTGTGGTAAGGCTAGTCTGATGGTGGTTCAAGGTTTGGTGTGGTGTGTCGCGGTGTGGTGTGTTGTGTGCCCGTGTTGGTGTTGGTGTGGTGTGAGTGTGCGTTGTGGGTGTGGTTGGTCGGTTTGGTGGTGTGGAAAATAATCTATGTCATGTGGTTGTTATTTGGTGTCGATTTGTTGTCATTTTATGTCGTGGGTATGGTATGGTGTGGTAAGTTCCGTGTATGGTGTGGTGGCGGTGTGTGGTGTGGTGAGGTTGTTGTGCTGGTTGTGTGTGGTGTGGTGTGAAATGTGGTGAGGGCGTGGTGGTGGTGAGCCGTGGTTGTGGTGTGGTGCTGTGGAAGTGGTTTGTGTGCCTGGTGTGGTGTGGTGTGGTGTGGTTGGTGTGGTGTCGGTTTTGGGTGTCGAGTTGTAGGGGTGTGCGTTGGTTCCGGAGTTGGTTAAGGTTGTGGTGTGCCGTGTTTGGTGTAGTGTTGTGCAAGGGCGTGGTGTGGGGAGTCGGTAGTTAGGCGCTGTGGTGAGTGGTGAAAGTGCTGGTTGTGGCTGATAGAGTTGAGGTGTAATGTGTGGTGTAGGTTTTGATGTGGTGGTCGTGGTGTGGTACATGTGTCGGCGTGGCTTATCATGTCGTGAAGTTTTGTGTCGATTTGTGTCGTACTTGTTGTGCAATCCGTTGTGTGTCGTGGGTTTATTGGGGTATGGTGTGGTGCGGTGTGGTGTGGTGATGGTTGTATGTGTGTGGTGTGGGCGTTTGGTGTGGTTGTGGTGTGTGGCGTGTGTGTGGTGGTAGATAGGTGGGTGGTGGGGTGGTAGGTGTGGATTGTGGTGTTGGTGGTGGGTGTGATTGGTTTTTGCTGGTGTGGTGTGTGTGTGCGGGCACTATCATGTTCATGTTGTTTTGTGTCGATTTGTATCATTTTTATGTCGTGGTATGGTAATGGTGTCGTGGTAAGGTAGTATTGTGGGTGCAGGTGTTTGGTGTGGTGAGGTTGTTTTGTGGTGGTGTTGGTGGTGGTGTGGTGTGATGTGGTGAGGCCGTGTGTGGTGAGGCGTGGTGTGGTGTGGTGCTGTGTGGTGTGGTGTGGTGTGGTGTGGTGGTGGTGTGGTTGGTGGCGGTTGGTGTGGTGGTGGGGTGTGCGTGTGGCTGGTAGTGTGGTGGGTGTTCGGACGTGTAACGTGTTGGTCGAGGCACGTGGTGTGGCCGTGGTGTAAGGCTGTGTGATGTGGTGTGGTGTGGTGGTGGTGGAGGGTGTAATTTGGTGGTGGTTTGATGTGGTGTGGTGTGGTAATGGTGGTGGGGCGATGGCTTTACTCATGGTCGTGAGTTTTTGTGTCGAATCTTGTGGTCGATATTGTAAGTCGGATTAGTTGTGATCGTGGTCTAATGGTGGTAATGAGTGGTGTTGTGCCGGGTGTGGGTGTGGTGTGGTGTAGTGTGTGGGGTGTTGGGGGTGGTGTGGGTGGCACGACTGGATGCTAGCGAATGTGTGTTCGTCTTAGTGTGTATGTGTGTGTGTGGTGAGGTGTGGCAGTGTGGACTGTATCTAGCCGTAGTCGGTGTGCATGAATAGTGCTGTGGTGTGGTAGTCGGAGGGTGTCAAGGCATGTGGCCTAGACTGATGTGTGCAGTCGTGGTTGTGTGGTGTGGTGTGATGTATGATGGGTGGTGGCTGTGTGTGGTGTGGTGTGGTAGTGGTGTGTGTGGGTGTGGCAATCGGCCTGCTGGTGTGGAATCGCTAGGGGTGTGGTGCCTGGTTGTGGTGCTGGTTGTGGTGAGGGCGGCTCTGTATGTTTGTATCGAGATGGTGTTAGATAGAGTTTTGGTTTGGTGCTGGGTTTGTTTTGCGTGTTTGAGTGTGCGTGACTGACGCGATCGAAGAGGTGGGTAGGCTTTTTTGGCTAGTAGATGCTGGTAGTGGGATTAATGTTTTCGTGGCAGATGCGTGTAAACGTGTTGGATTGTATGTTGGCTCGTGAGTGTGGCGTAGGTGGAAACAGGGTGTGTGGTTGTGTGGTGTGGTGTGCGTTAGTGAAGTGTTTGTGTGGTTGGTGTGTGTGTTGTTTTGTGTTGTGGTGGGTGGTGTGGTGATGGTTACGGTAAGAAGCTGTGGTGTGGTGTTGTGTGGTGTGGTGTGGTGTGTGTGGTGTGGTGTGGTAGTCGGTGGTTTGGGGTAGCGATAGTGGTTGTGTCCAGGCACACGGATGTTGGTGTGGTGTGGGTACGATGGCAGCGTGGTGTGGGCAGGTGTCGGTGTGGTGTGGGTGTGGTGTGGTGTGGACATGATGGTCTTGGTGTGGTGTGGTGTGGCGTGGTGTGGTGTGGTGTGGTGTGACTGAGGGTGCGGTAGTGTGTGGTGGTGGAATGTGGTGTGGCTGTGCGGATTTCGGGGGGGTAGTGCGAGGGGTTGGTGTGGAGGGTGTGGTGGTGGGAGGTGTGGGTGTGGTGTAGTGGTCTCTCAGCTGCACTGCGAAGCAGGGGGTACCAAAATACCACTTATGCTTAGATTCTGGCTCGCACCTTTCGATCTGTGGACTTCGTCCATTAAGCAAAGCAATTACGATGGATTGCTGGGCTGAGTGGATATTGGTGCAATGGATTCTGGGGGTATATTGAGGTCGTTGGCCTTGCCATTTAGAACTCTGGTTGGGCTAGACCGTTTGAGAAACATTCGAGGAAACAAAGGTTCCGCATGCAGAAAGGAGCAGGTGGGAACAAATCTGGCTCGGTTGCAGGCGGACAGATCGAAAGCGAAGTGGTAAAGAACGAAAATTTGTCTGAATTGGGTCTGAAAGTTATCAGGCGGAAAAAAGAGTATCCACGAGAGCAACAACACTGCGCTATCCTATTCGCCTCGGATTGAAGGGTCGAGGAGGGAGAAGAGGCATTGGATCGAATCCCTGGCGAAGAGGGACATGCCCCACCAGACCAAAGCCGGAACCCCACCCGACCAAGGCCAAAAAAGGCATGTCCCAGGGAACTGGGTTTTGAAGCCGGCCGCAGTTCCGGCTGGTCAGTTGCCGGCCACGTGTGCCTGGCAACCAACCTGGGATCTGCCCATGACGCGGAACATATTGCACCTCCATAGTTATGGCACAACGAAAGGAGAACAGTGATTAATTACAAAAGCTCGCAAGTGCGTGAGATAATATGTAATCGTTTCCATATAATTGTTCATCGAGCGCTCGCGAGGGCTGGAAACATGAAATTAATGATCTTAGAAGTACACAGTACATATTCCGTGAGGCCCACGCCACGCACCCGTCCGACCCCCACGCACGGCCCTGCGGGTGCGTCGTGGGGTCATTCCGGCTAATTTATATAAAGCCTGAGTGCCCTAGGGGAATGTTTCGTCCCATTGGTGATGCTACTACATGTTTCGCCTCGATTTTTTGCACGGACAATTCCGATTCGCCAACCTAGTAATGGCGCACATCAATTGGAATGGTACGAATTTGGAAATGATAACAAATGTGTTACCATAATTGTCCCGCGTTTGGGGTCCCAAAAAGTACAAACCTTAGCGTCTGGTCCTGAATTGCGAAATGCTCATATGTGGTCTCCACCCCGGGTGAAGACAAACAAACATAATGTGTTTTTTTCCGGATAATAATAATTGGGATAACATTATATATAGTTTCCGTTTTTTGTGATTTAAAGTGAAGAACCTGACAAGTAGGTTGTGACAACACACACGGAGGACACAGCAGATTTGACAAGCTATCTCAAATCAAAAAGATTGAAAATTTATTCTTATTCGGGTAAAATTTTGTAATTTTATTAATTCGGGTATAAAGGGACTGTGGAGGCGCGTGCCCGATGAACATGTATATACAAAACTTCGTTTTATTTTAATTTGATTTAAAATTTGATTAAATTTGAAATATATAAATGATTGGACGATGATTTTAATTTGCCCTATCTATATGAATGCTTCATACGTGTGGCAGCAGGTGAATAGGATTTTTCCACTTGAATCAACAGTGATTCGAAGTTGGTCGTGATTTATTTAGTAGACCAAAGTAGATGTTTTGTATACGCGGAAGACGCAATATATGCGAAGTTTATAGTGTGTGTGCGGCATCATTTGTGTTTGGAGTTTAAGCACGATCATATATGTTAAATGATTGGCTGATTTCAATTTGATTCGAAATTCCATGTCTTTGGATAGGGGACAGAAAGAGCATGAGGGACAATGAGCCAAATTAATAGCTTCGGAAATGTTAGCAAGAGGGGAAGTAAACCATAAAAAGAGTTGCGTACTGTTACAACTATATTAGGTCGGTAACATAATCTAGATGTAGTTATGAGAGGGACCATTAAGAGGGACCTGGATCAAGGCGGGACCTCCAAATAGAAAAAGGATGTAGTGTGGTACGAGTGATGGGGAATACAGGGTTAGAGCGAGCGCACCTATGATTTTTTATCTATGACTTGAAGACAAGAAAGGTTAGGTAGAGTAGAAAAAAAGCAACACAAAGCCCAAGACGATGTATGAAAACGCCTCACATAAGTGGTCCAAGTACAACTCATTGTACAGCATGATGAGCTGTGCACTATTTATCAAACCCTGAGCACTTCAAACTAGCTCAATACATGGTTTTAATCTCATTTTGGGATAATTATACATCTGAAACCCGAGGCTAGCAGAAAGCTAAATTACTAGGGAAATATAAAAGAAATTATGAGTATGAGGCATTGAGTTACAATGTGGTTGGTGTCAACAATCCCACTATCAACCTCACATTTAGCACTGAACCATGCGAACTTGTAGAAGGGCAAACCATTCTCATACATGCTCAAGTGTCAACTTTCTGCCCCTTGTCCTTAACTAGCCACCCCTCCCATAAGTAAGAAAACTAGTGTGTATAAAAACATGTAACCTAATTTAATCAACAAGTTTACCACATGAGTAAAATGGAGCCAAAGATTTTACTGTTCATGTTGTTTGATTGATTTCTTTTATCCATTGGGTGGATGCATTGGATAAAAGAAACAAATAAATCAGCATGACCTCTAATGCATATAAGAAGAGCATGAATATATATGGAACATATGATATCAAATATGAGGAATGTCAGCTTAACCATAGAGTTTGTAGACATCTATATATATAGTAGACACTTGACATTGAACATTTGTATGACATCATACATTTAAATATACAATGTGTAGTCTTAAGCTTGCTCTTCCAGTGTTGGCAGAGGTGATGACAAGTCAAAATCTGGGAGGAATCCATCATACAATTTGTATGTTTCAGAAGACATGTCCCGACAAAGACATTCATTTCTTCATTATATTCTGCATCTGGCTTTTCAAAGCTGATTTAAATCTACGAATTACTTCAGCTCTTTCTACTGAATTTGTATACAGTGGTGCTAGCAACCACAAATCACTTAATAAAACTAGGCCTCGTTTATCGGAACAAGTAGGTTACTTTATTCAATATCCCCACCCCGGTTGAGGGAGGTTTTTCAAAATGAAAGAACCACTTGTCTTGTCCAAAGGATACTCCTTGTGCAAAATGACTGGAGAAATGTTAGTAGCTCCCTCAAGTGGCATTCTTTACCCGCAGTACAGTTATTTTACTGCCTGTCTTAATTGACCTTCCCTGGTAACTTAGCGTGCAATGGGAATCCTATTATCTGGTTTGCCATTTGTTAGTAAGAAAAGCAATTTAAAGCCTCTCTTTTGGTAGTGTGATTGGAATACAGTTTTGCAGGACATTCTCTGCAAATCCACCCATGCCTTGGTGCAAGTTCCAACTTCAAAATCCATCAGGTTGCACAAAATATACACTTGGGAAGGTAGTATCAATTGCCCAAAACCTCGCCTTCTCCAGAATCTGCTTCTTCCCGCTCAGCCAATACGATGAAATTGTCGACCGATGCACGTGTGTTATTGATTCGTCCTACTTTCTGGGTTGTCGTTGTCTATGCAACTTATACATGATCCAGGGGAAAAAGTATATTGAGTACTTTCCATGCCCCCTGTTTCTTTTTAGTGGTTCTCTTGCTTATCAATTCGTTATGTACAAAGACAATTTTGCATTGCATGCAGCAACATTACTATTATTGTGCTGACTTTTTGCCTGTGCTTTTGCTTTTGCTTATGGACCCTTTGTCTGTGTCTTTTACGTTCCAAACAAGTCAATATCTTTTGCTTTGCATTTGATGCATGAATTTTGTAACATTATATGATTTAGTGGAGCTTTTATTTTGTTGCGCAAGACAACTATTTTGGGGCTTTGTTCCAAAAGAGCTTTCATTTCTTCAGATGTATGTGGGTATCGTGCATTCAATGTGTCAACTTATGCTCTCCTTACCTAGTTCATCATCAAGTCAATTCTGTTTCTTGCATTAGAAGTTGAACCATGTCATACAATTCTTTACCTGATGGTGTATCAGAAACTGAATCGATGTAGCACTTTCAACATGAAACACTGAGTAAACTGTTTCCAAAATTGCTCTCCTTGTTTTTTCCTGATTTATTTTTCCTTGATTGAATGTGTCACTTGGTTTTCTAATCTTTTCAACTGCTTTGTGGAACAAAATGGGGGTTGCCATAACTGGTTGATGCTGAGCGAAGTCACCTGCCAAGGACAATGTGAACCCCTCCAAATATTTGCATCATTTCTTTTATCACCAGCAGGGACGAAAATCTCTCTTGGAGCTTGCGGGCGCCATCATCCATTTGCTGCAAATTCAAAGGGTTTAATGAGTTATGGTTAGATTATATTAAGGCCATATAGTGTGTTTTGCATTGTTGTTGTTGACGCAATGCAACAATAGGTTATGATTGTTGGTTGAATGGAAGCTACGGTGGGGTTTTTAATTCACTAGCATTTTGGGTTGGGAGGGCTACATTAACTTGTGATAATTGTGTCTGCCTAGGAGGTGTGTTGAGCTGGAATGCAGTTTTTAATTTGGTGTCATGATTCTGTTGCAAGAATATTGGATGAGATGACTAGGACGAAGTACATAAGTCAGTAATACCACAATCACTTTTGATGTGGCCCTATGGACAAACGTGTTTCTAGTGTGGTGTATACAATATAATGTATGCTCAAGCCTGGAGCACTGACCCCGTAAGATTGCTTGGACTGCCAGATGCAATTCATCAGAAATGACACCCACAAATGTTTTTACTGACGCCTCATACTACACAACACCAAGCCACACCATCGCGTAAGAACAGCTCCCCTGACGACCTGGGCGGGTGCATGCTGGCCACTACCCAGACCTTCTGCTCCCCCAACCCCAGCCAAGCTTCCTCCACCTCCTATATGGCAACCAACACAGCCTGACCCACCTCCTGGGCTTCAGAGCCCAAAGAGGAAGTTAGGCTAACGAACCTCGAGAAACCCCCCATCACAGATATTGGGGGGTCCAGAAAGCCCCCATGCACCATACTCTGCCACCATCTCCCTTGTTACATATCTGCTGGCCTCCCCGTGCATTCCCACACCTACTCCTCTGCCACTCCATTGTGGTCACTTGGTCCCTTGTCCATCTCACAGAGGAACAAATCACCCTGCTGGTTGGTCCCACCAGATTTCAGGAACTCCTCCATGCCTACAACACTGAAACTATCCCCAAAGCCCCCCCCTCTCCATTCCACCCAGGCAAGACCTCCACCTCACTAACCTCCAACAACAAGGACAGTGGGCGGAGGGAGGAGAGTTTGATGCCAAATGGTACAGCGAACTCAGGCAAAACCTCATCATTAACACGGCAGGACCACCACCCAGACTGGGATATCCACCCCCCCGGCAAATACAACATACAGGCTGGTCCTGAATGACAGGTTACCACCACCTCCCCCCCCAACTCAAACAACGGAGACACCACCTACATCTACTCACCAACAGGCCAATGTGTCGGTCATATACCCCTCTCCCAACTCCACCTCCTCCAACACAGATACCATACCACCAAGGCACACTCTCCCCACCTCTGGACCTCCACAGCACAGGAACCTTCGCTGAGACGTAGGCCACCCTCGTATCGCAGCACCAAGACACTATCTCCAATGTCTCCCCTGCCATACACAAATACACCATCTCCAATGTCTCCCCTGCCATACACAAAGCTATGTCCACCCTGGGGATGACAACGGACCTTGACACATCACCCCTCCTAATGAGTCCCCACCTCCCCATGGGCAACACCCTGAAGAGGCCCACAAGGCTGTTCGATGGGCACTAGGCAGTGCCATACATGCTCACACCCTAGATATTCCCGCG
The DNA here is from genome assembly GCA_022414725.1 of Microglena sp. YARC. Classification (NCBI taxonomy): domain Eukaryota; kingdom Viridiplantae; phylum Chlorophyta; class Chlorophyceae; order Chlamydomonadales; family Chlamydomonadaceae; genus Microglena; species Microglena sp. YARC. Next base: position 59,859 of record JAJSRW010001658.1, on the reverse strand, counting down.
TGCACCATCCTCTTGGTCCCACACAAACCCACATATGCCCATAACGCCCTCCTAAATCACCCATGGGCTATGGAACTAGCCACTCTGCCTCCCAAGGCCAAACCTCTCACCCCCTCCCTAATCTGGACGGAGGGCAAATCACCCCTGCCAAGAGACACAGAGGAACCTACAAACTCATTGCCATCTCAAACCCAGCTGGCCATGCCAAGTACCTCCACAAACCACCCACCACGCATGGGCCAAACCATGAGGGACATGGGGGCCACTTCCATCCCACGACCAGGTCCCCCCCCTCCCAACTGGGCCTTCCTACCACCCACCTACCCATGGCACTTAGCTCCCTCCTTAAGACCTGGGCACAACAAACCCACCCCCATTGCAGATAGACCCACACCCATAACACTTCCCCCGTGCTCCCGTGCACACATGCTACCCTACAAGCACCAGGCCTCGCTCTATACACAGATGGAAGTGCCATCATAGACAAAGACGGCTTCCTACGCCTAGGGGCAGGCGTATACTCCCCCAGGGCCGCTGCACGTTGCCTCCGCATAGACCCTGGCGGACAGGGCATCACTGCCGACATCAATCGCGTTGAACTCGTGGCAATCCAACAAGCACTCGTACACTCCGAAATAGATGAAGAACTCATCACCTACTCCGACAGCTTATGCTCCTTGCAGCTTATTAACCTGCACATTTACCATCCCAGCAGGACACGGGAAAACAAACATTGCGACCTCCTGCAAGACATCGCCATCCACATTATCAACAGACACAACGCTGCTGCTACCACTTGCCTGCTTAAGGTCCGATCTCACGCAGGAATCGTAGGGAATGACGAGGCAGACACGCTCGCGAAAGAAGCGACGACAGGATACAATGTAATTGGACCTGTTAAAACAGGGGAACATGCGCACCTCAACATGCATTGGCCGTCTGTCCAGCCCCCCAAATCTATTAATGGGGACCAGCCCCCCCGGCACCCGGCCAACAATCTCACCAAGGGTATCAAGGCTAACCTCCCCACCCCCCTGCACACTGGGCATGCCAACACCACGGGCGTATACTCCTCCATGTGGGAGCAAGCCAACCCCTTCCTCCTCCCTCAGGCTAGTAATCGTTTCTGGCAATCCACCGACATCAAATGGTGGCAAAAAATACAGATCCACAAGGCTAGGTGGGGACGCTTATGGACTAGGAAACTGGCGTACAGATACAAACGCCCCTATGGTACCAGCACTAGCCCCCCCTCTGATGATAACTGCCCTCTTTGTCGCAAAGCACAGGACGGAGCTGGCCATATTCTTGCTGGGTGCAGCCACCCTGTCTTCAAAAGGAATGTATATCAACAGACATAATAAGGCGGTCCAACTTATCCAAAAGGCAGTAGCCAAAGGAGCTCTGGGGGCTCTCCACATGTACATGGATGCAGGCACTTGTGAAGCGACATCCGGCATTCCCACGAGACCCCCAACCACCCTCAAACCCCCTGATCCTCCCCAAGCCACATGGAATAAATACATGCCTGATCTCCTCCTCATTGACGACGAATCCAAACCAAGAAAAGCCTACCTAGTTGAACTGGGCTACTGCTCAGACACTAACCACCACATCAAATTCCAGGAAAAGAGCGTTCAGCATAAGGAGCTCCAACGTATCTTTCAACAACAAGGATTCCTTGTCCACTACCTAGTCTTCACCATAGGTTCCACTGGTACCATACCAATCACAACTATTACCAATCTCTCCACCTTAGGGATCAGTCGCGAACACGTAGAAAAACTCATCTATAAGCTGCACAGAGAATCTATCGCCTCCTGTACCAGCATTCTTGCCACGCGTCGCATGAAGGAGTCCCTCCCGCCTGGAGGGTGACACTTACTATGTCTGCCATGGTGACTTTCCCCAGCTGCGGCGTACGGGAGGGTCCCCTTAACACCACGCCCCTCCAGGCGTTATCTTTTTTTTTTTATACAATATAATGGTATAGTATAGATAATTGGCATAAAACGCATGTAGGCAATAATAAAGATTCTATCACTCACACTGTTGCAGCAGAAAACTAAATGTTGCACATCTTACCATGAAATGAATCTTGCTGCAGAAGCTGATCTCATCTACAAGTAAGAATCGGATTTCGCTATTAAAATTTGCTTGAGATTTTCTTTGAACCCCATTTCCACTTCTTCTGTTGTACTTCGTCGTAGTGCCAAAGAGTTGAGTAGTACTCATTCCAGGGTTGGCACTAGAGCCTACAAGTGTAGCTGCTTTCCATGTGTAAGCTGACACTGCAATTAAGCTTGTCATCTTATGTTGGAAGGCATACCAAAGGAAAGCCTTCAATATTTCACTCTTGCCGGTACCTATACAAGAGAGGTGTGCATGAATGATAGTGTGTATTAGTTGAACATAGAATAGGCGTATCAATTGCACATGACTACCTCCAAAGAGCACATTGTACTATTGATATAATGGACACTTACGTATATATTGTCACTTTGAGTTCTTCATATGAATCGACACTTGGTCATATGATAGGTCAAGCGGGATGTCTCACCAAGTCATGCACATCTAAGTCAGTACTTTTAATATCAATTCACACTTTGGTTTGGACTTTTATATATGTTGGATGAATGTGCATTCAATGGTATATACATTGAATATAAAAGTGTGCTTAGCATTGTGTGACTAGTATCATGTGCTTAGTATTCTTGGTCTAACATTTACTATGATTATTGTTTAATATTGTATCACTTGTTACCTTAATTGTCTGTCTATAATTGGGCTTAGTATTGAGGGTACTGTTTTGGTGCCATGAATGGGTTGTGGCTTGTATTGACTCGAATCTAGTGGCTTACCAAGGCTGGGTGGATGGTTAGGAGGTTGCATACATGGGAGGTTGGATGTATGTATGTATTGCTGTATGGTTGAATGGATGTATGGAACGATAGATGGATGGATGGTTGGATGGTTAGATATATGATGCGATTAAAGATAAGCATGGAAAGAATCTTGACATACCATTTCACTAGGATTCAAGTGTGGATGGAATTGGACCATAGTCCGATTGATGCATGGATGTCGATACTTGATGGATGGATTTGTATTGCAATTTGCATATAAGTTGGCTTTAACTATATGCACAATCAATACATCATGAATGATGGTTTCTTATCTTCACACTCCCTAACTAATTAATAGATGTGAATCACCTGCTTGGCCAAGGATACTGCATTTCAGTTGAGCGGGTTGCTTGGATGACCCCTCGGACATCAAGGTGTGTGCCATAACTTTAAATGGCACTGCTTGTTCGGGGCACAATTTGAAAAGCTCGACTGTTTGGTCCAGAGTAGGCAACGTAAGACAAGGAATATAAGGCGGTTTGCCTCCATCCTTGATTTTGTTGTCCAGCTTGAGAAGGTGCTTGACATATTCATCATCATCCATGCGTTGCCTCACAATCTCAATCCTAGCAATCCCTTGATTGGTAGGGTCAACCACCAATTGCATTGTGTATTCCATGTCCTGCAATGGACAAATTAAATCACAGATATAGTATAATTAGTTAAGATTTAACAAGTTAGTTTAACCTACAAATACAAGTGGTTGTAATGTATTTGAATGATATAATAATTTAAGTGTTATTATCAAGGTTATTATATGAATCATATTTGAGTAATGTTATAAGCTCAATTATTATATACCATTTGGAAGACTTTATTTAGCTAGGGAATCTTATATGTTATACATGTTTATTTAGGTGAGGTTACAACCGCAATAGACATTGATGGTAGGAAAATTGTTCGATGGATAATATATAAAATGTATTGGTTTGTTCTAGTGATTTGTTGTACCATCATGGTGAATGGTGGATGTGCAATTGTCTGAGATTGCGCTTGTGGGTTCACTTAGTATACTTTCTACTTATTCTTGTAATGTGTTTGTGCATATGGCAGTTGTTGTTCTGAGCAGGCATAGTAGACTGTGACACATGTGGTGATATATGCGTGTATTATGTAGATGTGTGATTGGAGTGTAAAAGATAAGAGTGAAGTGGAGTGGTTGGGTGATGGTAAGCCCAAATATTTCACATTATACCATATTGATGTACTAATTTCAAATGCAGTTTTTGAAAGATACAAAATATTAGCACGTAGCATATAGTATCATTGGTGTAGGAGACCATATAGTATCATTGGTGTACTTACATGGTCGGTACCATGTTTAATTATTGATGATGTACAAAGGAAAGTACGTCCTTTGAATATAATTAAATAACTAGTGCTAATAAAATTTGGATTTTGAACTTGAGTCTTACCAAATTCTTTTCCTTCTTGTACATCTTCAAATCAGCGAGTACTTTCCCAATTTCTTCACAAAGGGTGGCAGAGCTTGTAGATACGGCCGTAGGTGGCAATGCTGTCTTCACACAAGGGAAAACTTGGCGTTTAAGGGCCTTCGTTGCTATTTCTTCATCTTTGTCTTGGGCGAGAATATCTTCTTCCAAACTTGGGAGCACTGCTGTTAAACATTCATCTTCGAATGTGTTATTCGGATGATCTTCAAATTCATCTGTACAATGGATTTGGAATTGGGATTGGGTGGAGTTATGGCTTGGTAGGTTTTTTGTTATTTTTTGTATGGGTGGAATGGGGGCGCCTTTTTTCATATACTCAACCAGTGTATGTAAATTATCAATGCTCTAAGCTCATACAAGTATGGGGATTTTCGATTGCACTTTGTAGCTCTTGATATAGGAGAGCTACTGCAATCAGATTTGTGTATGTTCAATACTTGAGGCGGATGTCAAAAAGGCTGAATGGATGGATGTGTGAGCAGGTGGTTGGTTAGATGATGGACGGGAGGTGGGATGGATGGGTGGTGGAGGTTGGTTGATTGGGTGGGTGGGTGGGTGAATGGATGATTGGGAGGATGGATGGAAAGATGAATGGATGGAAGGATGGATGGATAGATGGATGGTGTATTAATGAGACATGGAGGTGATGTGGTTTAAGATGTGTGTGTATTTATAATGTTTAGAGAGGCTTGTGTAGATAAGAGGAAGGGGGTGGGAGGGGGAGGAGGGGGGGTGGGATATATGAATGGGAGATAGTTTAAGTGTGACAGGTCATATTTCATTGTACATGGAGTACTTATTATAATATAGTACATAAACTTGGGTAGAAATAAAGCATCGTCGGTGACTAGTGGTGTGTTGCGGCGGGCTTACCGTAACACTTGTCCCGCTTGCTGCAAGCCGCTTGCCGCATACAGTGCAGTAATAGGGCTGCAAGCAGGTTGTAAGCACGTATGTACCCTGCTTACACAAGCAGGCCGCAAGCCCTAGCTTGTTGCAAGCCGATTGTAGCAAATGGCTTGCAGCAAGCGCTTGCAAGGGTCACACTAGTCACCGATGATGGCTTGAAACAAATTGTGAATTGTGACCCTTTTAAAATGGTTAGGGATAAGAGGTGATTAAGTAAGGAACAATGAGTCCCCCAAATGGGTTCATATACAAGCGAACATGATCATTAAAAGCTTTATATTAACAATAGGCACTTCAAGTACAATAGTAATTTATTATTACTATGCTAATGCAATGATCAATGTCATTATGATTTGACTAATGCTAATGCTATTATCACCTTCGTCAGAATTGGTGGAGTCGCTGTTGTTGTCATTCTGGGTCCCATCGTGTTGCTCAACATTATTGCGCCGTAATCGTTTATCTTCTTTCCTGTTAGTCCTCACACGAGACGCATGTAATACCATAGCTGCTTTAGCAATTTGACGCTTGGTGATGTTGTTAATCCAGGTCCATGCTAGAACATCTCGAGGGCCTCTAGGTAGAGTTCGCTTCCAGAACTGAGCCTATGCAATCAAACAATGTAAAGATATCATGATGTATATGTGTACAAACATTGATATTGTTTTCAGTTTCACATACTTGGTTCATAGTTTGCAGAACATGACATGTAGGATCAATGTTGTTGGACAGACACATGCTACTGACAATTAAAAATGTATCAAGTACTAAGCAAGAACTATCGGATAATCAGATTGGATCAAGGAATAATCAAGAACTATGGATAATCATTAACTAATCAAGAACTAATCAAGGACATGACAATCAGAGATTACACACATGGTGGGTCATGATATGAGTAAGATTGGCAATTTTTTATTTTGTTTGTGAAGTGATAGGAAGTGTTTATGCTTGAGGAGAGCGATAGCAAGTGATTAGAGCAAGGAGAGCGATAGCAAGTGTCGCTAATTGCAGACAGATAGTTCGAGGAGAGCAAAAGCAAGTGTCGCTACGTGCAGCGAGATAGCAGGTGTCCATGATATAGGAGAGAAAAGGCACATTGTTTTTGTTCACCCATCAATTCATATGTATACACAGCATGCTAATTGTATTGAACGCTCCATATGATTTTTATGTGTTTTGCATCAAATAAAGGTATTAAAATATACAACATCCTACATAAAAAATAGTTCACATATTTAAAATACTTCATGCATATTGATAAACATGACCTACCTTTTCCCACAATGAGTCTCCTTCCAATTCATCCAGCATAGTATCAAAGGGGAAGAAGACTCCCAAAGCATATGCAGCCCACTCCTCCTTGAATTCAAGATCAGAGGTCTCCGCTGGGTAGGGTGGGATATCTTTGACAATTTGTGGAATTCTAATATTTGCTACAGGATTGTGTCCTTGGTCACTGTCATTATCTAAATGCAACAACTGCCCCGCCAATCCAGTAGGCTTGGCACAATCGAACGCCATAGTCATTTCGTATGGTGACCAATCGTGCAAGGCGACATGCCTACGATTGTATCTAGATAATTGGGTTGATATTGTGACGCTGCTGTCTTCTGCATTGTGATCTAAGCGGCATTGCACATCATGCATGTCTAAATCACCACATTGTTTAGAGTGTGACATGCATGATTTATAGAAGTGCCAAGGATCAAAAGTAGCGCAAGGAATTGGAAACCAATGATCATCATGACCTAGCAAGAAAGATACTGTAAGAACTAATGGATATGTTTGAGAGCCATTAATTTTGTGCAATAACTTTTGCAAAAGAGACTTAGCCTGCTGGTCAGGAGTGCGAGTCTCAGCTTCATGCTCGACCAACAATATGAATGCATTTGTATTAATGTCTGTATTGTCAATCTTTGCACAATATTTAGAAGCATACTCAGACTGCATAATTGAGTGCGTTTCAGCATCTAACATACTTGGAGGTTCTGAAATAGTTGCACCTTTATCGAATTTGTCTTTCCACAACATCCAGTCTCTAAGACCACGACCATGCTCATGTGTCATAGACACAAAGTGGTTGCCCGGCATAGCTAACATCAATACTGGCATGTAAGCAACAAGGTTGCCATGTGTTCGCCTGAGTAGGACATTGTTAGCTGTTGCATTCAAACAATGAGTGGTATGTACTAGTGGTCTATCATATCCCATCCTACAATCACTATGATCTCCAGTTCTTCCACCTTTTTTGCACGTTGGTGTGTGTTTGTGCATTTGGCATGACCGAGCAGCTGATTCCATATAGTTATACAGAAGCACTGTTTTAGTAGGATCCAATGGGATTCTCATAGCCATTACCACTTTATCATTAGATTGCCCTTCAAGCACTTTGTCCCAAGCTGCATGAGGCGTTGTCCCAAATGTATCTGCAAACCCAATGGATTGGGAGAAAAAGAGGGGTGGGGGGTGTGGGGGGGGAGTGGTGGTTAGTTACCATCTAGACAAGTTATAATTGGGAAAGGAATGGGCAGTGGGTGTGTGCAGGGGAAGTGTGTTTGTGTGTGTGTGTAGGGGGCGAAGGAAGGGGAGGGAGGTTGTGTGTGAGTGGGGGAGAGCACGAGCCAGAGAGGGCCGAACATATGAATGTAGGCATGGATGGATATGCATAGTTAGATTAGTTTATAACTGAATGTGTAATGCTAATAATTGCTGATTTGTATGCATTTTCAAGTATGTGGCTAAGGTAGCAGTTTGTGACAGTAGGTGGAGCCAGTAAATGCAGTAGGTGGCTAAGTGGTATGCAGTTGGTAGATGTAGATGGCAATAGGTGGTGAACAGTTGAATAATTTTATTACTCAACAATAACTTACATGATGGATTTGGTATCATCACGTCCATTGTACTAGCTTCCAATGTAAGATCTTCAGATGAACCAGCTTCCAGAGTACTAGCTCCCAATGATGATGCATCAGGTGAACTAGCTTCAATAGTACTAGCTTCCAATGACCGAACTTCACGTGAAGTAGCTTGGAGAGGACAAGCTTCCAGTGTAGGAGCTTCAGAAGGATGCAAATCAATCATGATTTGTGATCCCAAAGGCTTTTCAGGGCTAGGGAAGTAGGAGCATGCTACACTTTCCATGAAAGTGAACAAATGACTTGCCATCTGTCTGTTTTTCATTATATTATCTAAATTTTAAAAATGAAGGTAAGCTTGAATTGCTTGCCCATGGGCATGTTTGCCTCCACGTCCACTTGCCTCATATTTCAAGTATGCAGCTAATAGAACCCCAAACATACAATCTGGGTTCACTTGTTTAGCACTACCCATCGGCCATCCTAAAAAGATATCGCAGAATGCTTCAAGGTAGGCTTGGATGAAATGGGCACATGCATCTGGGTTTTGAGCAACTGTTTTCAAACACTCTAAGGTTTCTGGTCAACCCTCTGGTTTCCCATATGTATCAAACTTGTACTCTTTGCCTGCTAATGCAAATGTCCACTCCGAGAATTGTTCACCTGGACACAGATTGAACATTGTTGTATATGGACCAAATACAACATGTGTTGCAAGAACCTTACTACGTAAGGATCTGAATGATTGTGGTGATCCGATGACTCGACCACCTATGCATGATAGACCTTTGAACACAGTGCGCTGTGCATCGTTTAGAGCTTTGTAACTATTCTGAGATTTAATAGATGCATCATATGAGCCAAAACAATCTAGCACAGCATGAAGTTCTGGCTCCTTCAAAGACAAAGTGCTTGTCTTCAAATTTGATCCAAAACCCAATTGGACATGTGATTGTAAGTTGACTTCCTGTCGTTGCACTACATTAAATGCATCTATGATGAGTGCTGGATTCTGTGCAAATTGTGTTCTAGGATATCTCTGTAATAGTGCTTTATAATATTCCTTTGCGCTCATTCCTTTAGGACATTGCCCTGTCCCATGAGGAAACGATGAACAGTGTGTTTTGATCATCCACATAGGGTCATAATCATTTTGGATTTCCCCTCGCGTGACATAAGATGCTAGTGTGTCGTCAGATGAGAATCCTGCTTTCATTTTATCGGCAGAATTGAACACATCTGGAATGATGTTCGTGTGAAACTGTAACTCCACTTCATCCAATCCATGCATAGTACAACCTGCAAGAAGCAATAATTGGTCATGCTTTAGATACATCAAGAGATGACTTGTACTCAGGTGTAATAACAAAACTCATGTTTGTCTCGAAATGACAACACATAGTAGACTTTTATGTATTTCGGGGGGAGATATGCGTTGTTGTGAAGATGCCCATTATTGTGTTACACCACATAGGCGGGTACTGTATCACATAAGTTCAGTTGGTGTGGGGGACTATGTGAGCTGGTGCATGTGTGTTGGCGGTGAAGATAGTCATGCTTGTGGTGCACCATATGGGTGGGTGGTGGTGGTGGAGGGGGGGGGGGGGGGGGGGGGGGGGGGGGCTGTATCGCACAAGACCTGCGTAATGGAAGGGAGACAAAAGTGTGTGGGTACCAGGTTGGTGTTGAAGTTGGACATGCTTGCGTTGCACCACTTGTGTGTGTGTGTGTGGGGGGGGGGGGGGATGTGGGGGTAGGAGGGGTCACACATGTCCTGCTTAATGGAACGAGAAATAGTATGTGTGTGGGTGCGTGTGTGTTGGCATTGAAGATGTCCGTTCCTGTCACATGGGAGGTGATGAATCACACATGTCTTGCTTAATGGAAGGGGAGGTAGTACGTGTGTGGATTTGTGTGTGTAGGCAAGGAAGATGGCCATGCTTGTGTTGCAACGTATAGGAGGTGATGAATCACACAAGTCAAGCTTAATGGAAGATGAGAGATGAAGTGTGGGGGAATGTGTGTGTTGGCGTTGAAGATAGCCATGCTTGTGTTGCACCAAATATATGGCTCAAGGCTTGCTGAATGGAAGGGTAGACAATATGTGTGTTGTTATGTGTGTGCTGGCGTTGAAGATGGCCATGCTGTTGTTGCACTTAGTACTTCATACTATGGTGTGTGATGTGTGTCAATGTACTACATTCATGCACATATCAACATATGGACACATAATATTAAGATATGTGTATGATTGTATTAGACCTTCAAAATATTGAGGAGCTATACTTATTAATTTTGGTTTGACGATGTGATGGTCCTTCACTTAAGCATAACTTACTAGGGGTAGGTTGCACGACATGTTCCATAGAATGTTGAGAAGGATCTTGTGGGGGAGAATCGGAGGCTGATGGAGAATCTTGAGATACATTAGTGGTATCCAATGAAGAACTAGGCATACCGTTAGGTACTGATGAAGGTGGGGCTCTGGGTTCTCCATCATGCTCATTTGGATGCAACATTCCTACAAGGGATAATCACATGTTGTCATCTTTTGTGGTGTGGTGTAATTTAGTATAGTAAATTGAATTGTCTCAACACGTAACATAGTACAATGAAATGTTGTGAACAATATTGTAGTGTACAATGGTCAGAGTATGTGTTTCAGGTGATTAGAATAACTTGTGATGAGGGGTAGTACGCGGTGTGGTAGGGTAGAGAGGAAGTTAATATAGAAAGAGTGTTGGATAATGTCATGATAAGTGGCAGAGTGAGATTGAATGAGTTAACCATATTGTTGACATTGGTATGTGTAAGAAAATGAACAGGCAATACGTATGAGTATTTAACCTAGTTAGAAGTAAATATATTGCACTTACCATCAACATCTAGGAATTCCCTGGTGTTTGCATAACCTTGTCTATCTCCAGTAAATGCAGTACATAATCCCCTAGCTTCTTCTTCAGTCTGGGCGCATGTTGTAGTATTAACCAATGATGCGGGAGTCCCATCCAAGGATGAATACTCATCTCGATTGTCAACCGCACTGTCAAATTCATCTGGATACACCTGCAAAGCAATGTGTACATTATTCATGTAAATTTTGATACAACATAACATTTGAAATGGAAAAGGTTGACATTTTGAAATATAATAGGTTGACACAAATAAGCATAGACGACAAACAGGCATGGACAGCAACCAAGCATGCATGGCAAACAAGCAAGGATGACCAACGAGCATGAATGTCACATTATATGTATAGCACATTATGTTTTATAGCGCATATTTTATTAAATGATATGCCATTAGTGATACAGTAGTGTGGCAATTTATTCACATGTACATGTGCATGTTGTCCTCAACATATCGCATACAATATGTGTATACTAAGTCAATAGTTATACACTTTACATCCTGTCACTCATATGATTATTTTGTATAGCACATATTTTATAGCACATTATATTTATAGCATTACCTTCAAACATGATATGCCTTACCTTCATTAAATGATCAGCCCACTGCAAGACGACTTTTCCTCGGACATGAAGAGCGGGTGCATTCTTGCACATGTTGTTCATTTCTTCTGGTGATGCCTTGGTCAAGAAGACGACTTTAATATGTTCTGGTAAAGAATCTAATGCTGGTAACAACACTCTCCTTGTCTCTTTTACTGAGACGTTTGGAAACGCTATCACATGACCACGATGCCCTATTTGGTATGTATCTAATGGTCTAAACACTGCTGGAGGTTTCATTATCATAACAATCCTAGATGATCTGTATTGGGACAGAAGCTTCTCCTCAATCATAGTTAATTGGGGGAATGTTTCATTTGTTTCCTCGCAGATTGGTAATCCCCCTGTATCAAACCTAATTAATGAATTCTTGGGTACTGTTTCTGCACACAATTTTGTGTAGCAGGTGTGACACACTCTTGCTTTATCACCATTGCATGCTGCAGGTTGCATACAATATGAGTGCTCGTTAAACTTAAAGGTTGTCTTTGCATGACGGGGTAATTCATCAGTTGGCTCTACATCAGCACGCAACAAGTCCAAATTAGGTATGCCATTAACAGCAATAAACCCATCTGCATCGCTTGATGCACATAGCGTTGCTTTCAAGACGTACATACTACACACAGAGCACACGGCTTTGGTGCTCTTACTACTTAAACTATCTCTGAACTTTTGTGCATCATCACACCTTTCACTGAAGCTACGTAGCCTAGGCAACGACGAAACGTCCTTATTGACATTGTTGAAGTCTAACAGTTTTTCCAATTGGTTTCCTATTATAACTTTGATGTTCTCTTCACTTGTGTTCTTCTTTCTGCGCATGCACAGCAATTAGACCGAGTTAATGCAAATTTAGCATTGAAAGGAATCATTTTCCAATGTGCATGATAAGTGCAAACCTACAACATGGCAAAGATGCCCTACATATGACAACACAATGGTAGATTTAGACAAACACAATAGTTTTGAATCACACAGCCTTAACATATAATAAATATAACCAAACTTGAATAATAGTAATGTATGTACATATGCTATATATTACAATATCCACATGAATTACCCTTAAGGAATACACATTATATCACACTCGCCCATACCAATTGAGGACATCATGCATTGGCAAATAAAACACCACAAGCATACACCGCAAATACTATCAACATAGCATACATCACCAACAACCCATACCAACAATTAATACTGATCCATAAAAAACAAACGCATACAATTACATCATGCCCATCAAACCCACAGGCTTTTACACTATTCATACATCCCAATACCTGTTATGCTTACCCAAACTCATCCTTACCAATCATACCCTTACAAGTACCTTTTAAAACTTCACTGCCCCTTCTAAACCTTCATGACACCTTGTAAACTTTCACAAAACCTTATACACATGATTGATAATAACAAACACATACATCAGACCTCATACTTACTCTATCCTTGATTTCTTCATTTGCAACTTGTTAGCAACATTGTCCTTGGCTACAGTTGGCTCATCACGCCTGCAAACGTTGTTGAAACAAATTAAGCAACTGATAAGCCAAGCATGAAACCAAGGGGTAAACAAAGAGTTTGTATAACTAAGATGACACGTATGTATGCTATTGATTGAGCGCATTTTGCATAATAGCATGATACCATACATAGATTAAATACAAGTCACACAAGAAGGTAATCATGTATGGATGGATGAGATATGAAGAACACAAATATTTGGATGGATTTTTAATGTAGAACAAGTACGTGTGGTTTCTTGAATGCTATTGATTGAGGACATCGTGCATTTTAAATGAAATGCTAAAGGCATACACATGAATAAAAACTATAACCATCTTGCTCGTCCATATAAATCATACTAGCAAGTTATAAAATCCATATAGATCAAAAATATAGATAGTTGTATGCTCGGTTGTATGATTCCTGTATGACACATAATCCTTTAGGCTCTTAACTCATTAAGTTCAATCTCTCGAAATAGGAGTATAGCTAATAGTCTCTTAGTGAGATCCTCACACCCTAATTGACCGTAGCTAGCAGTCTCTTAGAGAGAGAGATTGGGGGGGGGTAGGGTGGATAAAGGGATGGATAGAGGTGTAGATATACACAAGGCATATCAACTAAGGGCCTTTTGAGGGTGGATGGAACATAGTCTTGCCACATGAAGCATACATTATTTAGCATTGTGCAATAATTGCAATTGATACTAAAAAGCATATACATCAGGCCTCATACTTACTCTATCCTTGATTTCTTCATTTGCAACTTGTTAGCAACATTGTCCTTGGCTACAGTTGGTTCATCACGCCTGCATATAATGAACGTAAATTAAGCATCTGATTAGCCAATTAGCCACGTATGTATGCTATTGATTGAGCGCATTTTGCATAATAGCATGATACCATACATAGATTAAATACAAGTCACACAAGAAGGTAATCATGTATGGATGGATGAGATATGAAGAACACAAATATTTGGATGGATTTTTAATGTAGAACAAGTACGTCTGGTTTCTTGAATGCTATTGATTGAGGACATCGTGCATTTTAAATGAAATGCCTAAAGGCATACACATGAATAAAAACTATAACCATCTTGCTCGTCCATATAAATCATACTAGCAAGTTATAAAATCCATATAGATCAAAAATATAGATAGTTGTATGCTCGGTTGTATGATTCCTGTATGACACATAATCCTTTAGGCTCTTAACTCATTAAGTTCAATCTCTCAAAATAGGACTATAGCTAATAGTCTCTTAGTGAGATCCTCACACCCTAATTGCCCGTAGCTAGCAGTCTCTTAGAGAGAGAGATGGGGGGGGAGGTGGATAATGGGATGGATAGAGGTGAAGATATACACAAGGCATATCAACAAATGGCCTTATGAGGGAGGATGGAACAGAGTCTTGCCACATGAAGCATACAATATTTAGCATTGTGCAATAATTGCAATTGATAATAAAAAGCACATACACCAGGCCTCATACTTACTCTATCCTTGATTTCTTCTTTTGCAACTTGTTAGCAACATTGTCCTTAGCTACAGTTAGTTCGTCACGCCTACATATATTGGACACAAATGAAGTACCTGATTAGCCAAGCATGTAACTAAAAGGGATAAACAAAGAGTTTGTATAATTAAGATGACACATTTGTATGCTATTGATTGAGGACTTTTTGCATTACGTAAGTAATCATGTATGGATGGTTATAATACGAAGAACAATAATAGATGGATGGATTTATATTGGAGAACAAGTACATGTGGTTTATTGAATGCTAGTTATTAAGGGCATCATGTATTTCAAATGAACCGACTCAAATCATACACATAAATCAAAACTATACCCATCGAGCTCGTCAATGTAAATCAAACCAGCAAGTAATATTCATCCATATAAATAATACATATCTATATAGTTGTATGATTCCTATATGACACATAAGGCGCTCAAATGAGGAAGTTCGATCTCTCAAAGTGGGACCATAGGTAACGGTCTCTTGCAAAGATCCACACTCCCAAATTGCCCATAGCTAGCAGTCTCTTAGAGAGAGAGATGGTTGAGGAGGTGGATAAAGGATGGATAGGGGTGAGGTATGCACAAGGCATATCAACAATGGGCTTTCTGATGAAGGATGGAACACAGTCTTGCCACATGAAGCGTACTATATTTAGCAATGTCTAAGAATTGCAATTGATAATGAAGAGCACATACGCAACCCCTCATACTTACCCTAGCCTTGAATTCTGCATTTGCAACTTGTTAGCTACATTGTTCTCAGCTACAGTTGGTTTGTCACGCCTGCATACATTGTATACAAATTAAGCAACTCATTAATAAAGCAACAAATTAATAAAGCATGACACCATACATAGGGATTGCACGAGGAGTTTGTACAAACAAAGGAGACACATATGAATGCTATATATTGAACATATTTGGCATTAGAGCATGATACCGTATAACTTGATTAAATACAAGGCACACACAATGGGTGAATGGGTGGATGGGTGGATGGGGTGGGGGTGGATGGGGGGATGGATAGATAGGGGGTGGGTGGGTGGGTGGGTGGTGATTAGGTGGATGGGTGGAAAGGTAGATGGGTGGTGGGTTGGATGTGTGGATGGGTGGATGTGTGAATGGGTGGATGTGTGAATAGGTGGATGTGTGAATGGGAGGATATGTGGATGGGTGGATGGGTGGATGGGTGGATGGATGGGTGGATGGGTGGATGGGTGGATGGGTGGATGGGTGGATGGGTGTATAAGTGGATGTGTGGATGGATGGATGGGTGGATGGGTGGATGGGTGGATGTGTGGATGGGTGTATGGGTGTATGGGTGTATGGGTGTATGTGTGATGTGTGGATGTGTGGATGTGTGGATGTGTGGATGTGTGGGTGGTGGATGGGGGTGGATGGGGGTGGATGGGGGTGGATGGGTGGATGGGGGTGGATGGGTGGATGGGGGTGGATGGGTGGATCGGGGTGGATGGGTGGATGGGTGGAATGGAGGATTGGAGGATGGGTGGATGGGTGGATGGGTGGATGGGAGGATTGGAGGATGGGTGGATTGGAGGATGGGTGGATGGGTGGATGGGTTGGATAGGTGGATGGGTGGATGGGTGGATAAGTGGATGGGTGGATGGGTGGATGGGTGGATTGGAGGATGGGTGGATGGGTGGTTGGGTACATAGGTGGATGGGTGGATAGGTGGATGAGTGGATGGGTGGATGGGTGGATGGGTGGATGGGTGGATGGGTGGATGGGATGGGATGGGATGGGATGGGTTGGGATGGGATGAGATGGGATGGGATGGGATGGATGGGATGGGATGGGATGGGATGGGATGGGATGGGATAGGATGGGATGGGATGGGATGGGATGGGATGGGAGGGGAGGGAAGGGGAGGGGAGGGGGGGGGAGAGGATGGGATGGGATGGGAGGGAGGGGAGGGGAGGGGAGGGGAGGGGAGGCAAGGGGAGAGGAGGGAGGGGAGGGATGGAGAGGAGGGGAGGGAGGGGAGGGGATGGGATGGGAGGGGGTGGGAGGGATGGGAGGGGATGGAATGGGTGGATGGGTGGATGGGTGGATGGGTGGATGGGTGGATGGGTGGATAAGTGGATGGGTGGATGGGTGGATGGGTGGATGGGTGGATGGGCGGATGGGCGGATGGGCGGATTTGTGAATGGCGGAATGGCGGATGGGATGGGATGGGATGGGAATGGGATGGGATGGGATGGGAGGGGAGGGGAGGGGAGGGGATGGGAGGGATGGGAGGGGATGGGAGGGACGGGAGGGGATGGGGAGGGATGGGAGGGGATGGGATGGGTGGATGGGTGGATGGGTGGATGGGTGGATGGTGGATGGGATGGGATGGGATGGGATGGGATGAGATGGGATGGGATGGGCGGGGATGGGCGGGGAGGGGATGGGCGGGGAGGGATGGGAGAGGATGGAGGGGAGAGGATGGGAGGGGAGGGGAGGGGAGGGGAGGGGAGGGGAGGGGAGGGATGGGGAGGGGAGGGGAGGGGAGGGGAGGGGAGGGGATGGGAGGGGAGGGGAGGGAAGGGGAGGGGAGGGAGGGAGGGAGGGGAGGGGAGGGGAGGGATGGGAGGGGATGGGGATGGGGATGGGAGGGGATGGAGGGGATGGGGATGGGAGGGGATGATGGGTGGATGGGTGGATGGGTGGATGGGTGGATGGGTGGATACGTGGATGGGTGTATGGGTGTATGGGTGTATGGGTTGATGGGCAGATGGGCGCATTTGTGAAATGGCGGGTGGGATGGGATGGGATGGGATGGGATGGGATGAGATGGGATGGGATGGGATGCGATGGGATGGGATGGGAAAGGATGGGATGGGATGGGATGGATGGGATGGGATGGGATGGGATGGGAGGGGATAGGATGGGATGGGATGGGTCATGCATCCCACAGGAGATAAAATAACTTACTTTGCTCGACATTGTTGCTGCCTCAATCTTGCCTTCTCCCGAACGGTGTTGCTAATGACCACCACCATATCGTCAGCACTGTCAATCTCGTTGTAATCTGGCTTGCCAACAACCTCACGAATACGACCACTTTTTTGAACGTTAGTGTTGGTGATGGTGTCCACATTCGGTTGTGGTGGAGAACTTGGGTTTGAGAGTTGACGGGGGTTAGTTTGGGTCGAAGTTGGTTTCGAGGGTTGGCATGCTGAAGTATTTGGCTGTTCTATGTCCTCCCCTTCGGGTGCAATGACTGAAAATTGGTTAGTAGTGCATAATATAGTTGGTGTCATCATGTTTGCCCACAAAAATATTGGGTGAAAGTTTTTTCCGCCTCTTCACGTTCTGCACAACGTTCCACTCACTATCAACAACTCTTGCAGGTGGATTGCTTGAGTACGTTGCTAGATCCAATGTAGGGGAACCATGTGCCCTCAATGCAACATCTACTTCTATATTACTTTGAGAACATGACGGTACCAGGGAACCTTGTGGCATGGAGGTTGATGATGAGGGTGAGGGTGAAGTTGAAGTTGGAAAAGGGAGTGCATCAAATTGTGCATATGGCAGTGTATTTGTGGTTTGTTGTGGCTCCATTCGTAGCACTTGAGGTTGTGCTTGTGCTTGTTCAATTGCATGTGCTTGTGCTTGTGCCATTCCCAGCGCCAATGTTAGTCTTTGTGCATGTGAATTTGCAAGTGGCTGTGTAGAAGATTTTGTGGTTGCCTTTGCTTGTGACACTTCTGGCACAAGTGGAACATAATGGATATTATTGGCATAGTACACCTTAAACCTAACGTCAGAATCAGGATTGAATGAATACTCATCAACTAGGCGTACAATCCCATCGACCTTTGTCATGTACACATCGACATTAATTTGTAGTACTTTAGCAGCCCACATGAGAGTTACATAATCCATCCACTCACAATCACCAGAACTGTGAACATCCCATGCACTTGTTATAATTGTGTCAATGTACTCTGATTTGATTTTACTCCGAAATGTCATTACAATGACGGCAGCCTCATCTCCATTTTGGAAATCATTCCATAACAACTTGCTCACTGCTTCACGCAACTTGCGTGTTGTCCATGTGGTCGATGGATAATGCAACAGAAGCAAGTACATGAGTGCGTCATACCCACAATCCCCTGGCTTGTACTTGAAGTCGGGCGGATCAATATGCATGATACCGTTAATGTCGATGGGGGTGACCACATAGCTCATGAAGTCAAACTGATCATTAGAGTGCTGCAAATTTGATGTGGAGATGAAAATGGAGAGTTAGGATGAGAACAATTGGGATGCAATTGAGAATAGTTAGGCAAGTGTATAGATGTGAAGCATTGTGAGGGTAAGTGCTTAGATGCCATATCAAGGAAAAAATGTATATAAACGAGAATACCCATCATCGTTAAACATGTGACGTACTTTTACAGCGAGCAACCACAAGCACACCAAGCTCTAAGGTGGGCCCTAGCCAGTGCTGACCATGCTGAAAATACTCTCAGCCCTACCTGCACCCTGATGCTCCTCCCTGACGACCTTGCTGCCCCTTACAAAAACCCTCCTCCACCACTCCTGGATTCACTATATTGACTCCAGACCGCAGTCTGAATTTTATACTACCTCTGAAATTTGGCTTGGCAGCAAATCTCACACTCCACCCTCCACCCACAAACTACACCTCATCCTTTTATGCAACCCCCACAGCCAAGATACCTATTTTCCTAAACTCCCAGATTTTATTGACCAATGGACATACTACATGCAAAGCCTCTCCTCATCCTGGGAGCCCTCTACTATCACTCCACCTCCCACTCTTACCTTCTCTGACATTGTCATTACTTACCCCCGGAAACTCAAATCTCTTGCCAAAAATCCTTGGCAAACTCCACTCCACCAACACCCTCCTCCCTCTCTTCTTACCACTACTCACCCTTGTCTTCACCTAGCTACCCCCTCCTCAGGCCTCCAGGTCTACACAGATGGTAGCCTAATAAAAGGTAAAACCAGGGCACCCTAGTAAAATAGGTGCTGCAGTATATGTCCCGGCTGCAGGACAAAGCTACACCATCAACCCTGGGGAATAGGGGCCACCAAAAACTAACAACAGGGCAGAACTGGTAGCCATCCACCAAGCCCTTCTCAACATTGACTACGACAAATCCCTTACACTCCATACAGACAGCCTCTGCTCTCTTCAACTTATTAAAAAAATGATTCATGACCCTACCACAACAACCCGTTCCATTCATACTGAACTTCTGCAATCAATTCAAAAACACCTCATTCAACGCATCCTGCATGGCTCACACACACCACTCTTTGTAAAGTCCGTTCCCACACAGGTATCCTTGGAAATGACAGGCAGACATTCTGGCACGCAAGGCAGCTGAGCCACCCTGCCTCCACCAATTTTACTGACAACACTGGGGAAATCCCCCGCCACAATGTCTACTGGCCCACAGTTCAACCTCCTCGCACACCCATGGGAAATATTCCCCCACGCATCCTAGCACGTAACCTTACACAAGGTATCACCTCTAACCTGCCCACTAGCTGCCACCTTGGCCAACACCCTCTTAAAGGGATTTATGCAACCACCTGGGCTGATAACACTCCCCACCAACTTCCTCATGCAAGTAACAAATTTTGGACCTCAACCCTTATCCAACATAAAACTAAATTCCACATCCTTAAAGCCCGCTGGGGTAGACTGTGGAACCGTAAACTTGCATTCCGCTGGAAACTCCCTTATATTACAAGCACTCACCCACCCACGAACTCCCTATGCCCCATTTGCCACACCTGTGAGGACGGAGCGGGCCACATCCTGGCGGGCTGCACACACCGGACTTTCAAGGGCTCTATATCAAGAGACATGACGCCGCAGTGCGACTCATCCACAAGGCCATTTGCACCGGAGCCCTGGGATCCCGCAGAATGATCATGGACGCTGGCAAGGAAGAGGACCTCCCCAGGGGGTCCTGGGCAAACGTCTCCCTGACTGGTTACGCCCCTCCACTATTACTGTAGCGGACTGGAAGAGAATGAGACCTGATCTTGCCGTCCTACCTGACATAGACTCTCCTACCTGTATGTCTGATAAAGAACTCTGGGTTCTTGAGCTTGGATACTGCTCTGATACCAACCATGCTACTAAGTTTATCACTAAACACGCCCCAGCATGTTGAATTAGTAAATGGCCTTAGATCGGCTGGATACCTCGTTCACTATGAAGTTATCACCGTTGGAACAACTGGTACTATTCCAACCTCTTTTTTTGACTTCTATGACCACTCTTGGACTTCAGAGATCATGTGCCCTCAAACTGGCGGACACAGTCCACTCCCACACCATCACTAGCTTTCAGAGTATTTTACAGTGCAGACGTTTTATGGAAGCACACCCCGGTCGATACCCGGGGACTAGCACACAGACCGTCCCCCCTCTCAGCTTTTGTCTTGCCAGCTGCATTGTGTCGGTGCTTCCCAACCGGGGTGAAAACCCCCCGTATTAAGCTGCACTGGCATGATGTGGCTACGGTGCCTGCCGGTCAGGCATCGGTGGTAATTCTTTTTACTGAGATGGCCCTACGGTGACTATAGCTAGCTCCGGCTTACGCTATGGTGTCCTTAACTTCACGTCCTGTGAGTAACGGTTCTACACGGATGTAACAATTTCAATTTCAATTTCAGCGAGCAACCAACCAATACCCATCATGGTTAAACATTTGACATCATTATTTCCTTGGCATCTAAATTGTTCAAAGTTGGTACATGCATAGGCGAACATGTTTACAACAGCCTGATTGGAAGGTGCCTTGTAATATTCATGTGCAAACTAGGTGTTTGTAAACGCAACAACCCATACAACATACCTGCAATGTGTGAAAAAGTGCAATGTATAATACCTATCACATCAAGCATAGCACTTAGAGTTTGGCATCATAATATGATTTCAATGAAGATTAATAGGCGAACATGTTGATTACAATATGATATGAAGTTTACCATCCCATACATTGAACTTAGTTCAATGTACTTCGTTCATTGTAGTATGTTCATTGTACTTCATTCATTGCACTTCATTTATTGATATACAATACACGATATAAGTGTGATGATTTGAGAAAGGAACAACAACGAAAGGAAAATGATACGCAATTTATCATCACTAAAAGATGGAGAAATAAAGGGCAAGTATTTATAAAAATAAAGAAATACATATGTAAAAGACAAACATATATAATAGACATATCATGACACACCTTTGCAAAGGGAAGTAATCTTGGTACATGAACGCTTGGGCGAATCCATCCATGCGACACAGTGAACGTCATTTGTAATCCCTGCAAAACATATAAGTAAGAGCTCTAGGTACAACGTTCAGAAGATTGTCGTGAGCTATGATACACAAATATGAATCTTAGATGTTAGTTTTATTCCATTATAGCTATCTTAAAGGCACATGCAGTGATTGTTATATCAGGCAACTATACAGGTAAAATACAATTTTTAATAGTGCAAGGTGGCCTTGAAGGAGGACAAACATTTAATACATGCAACATGTCATCCTGAAGCTATATGGAAGTACTTGTAATTAGGGATTGCCTTCAAATCAATTCTAGTGGGTTTTGCAGTGATACACAAATCTGAATTTCAATTTTGTGTTGTTTGTTGTGTGTTGTGTGTTGTGTGCTGTGTGTCGTGTGTCGTTTGTCGTGTGTCGTGTGTCGTGTGTCGTGTATCGTGTGTCGTGTGTCGTATCGTGTCATGTCGTGTCCATGCTTTTCCCTCCCACTAACAACCCATTCAACTTAGCCTTCTTCCTCGCTTTCGCCGACAGATTTTTTTCTGATTTCGACATTTAGCAAAGAATAGGCGGCCGCCACACAGTTACGAGGGCTGCACTTGCACAGCCTATTCAATAGTCCTGGTCGGGACGTAGCCCAACACGCACTATACTTTTAATGAATTAATCAGTCGAAACCTGCGCGAAAACGGATCAGAGGTGAGCTACCTAACCTCACCACACCACACCACACCACACTTCACCACACCACACCACACCACGCCTCACCTCACCTCACCACATACACCACACCACACCACACCACACCACACCACACCACACCACACTACACTACACCGCACCACACCACACCACACCACACCACACCACACCTGAACATCGAAAATCAGGTCGTGGCGGGAAGAATACTTGCATAGGATGATGATGACAAAGAGGGTGTGGTCGTAATTTCCCACCCAACCCGTATGTTTCCGTTGACTCCTTCCATCCCCATTCAACCTACTCAACCCCCTTAAAACCTAGCCGTCAATTAACAAGCAACATCACATAGGCATCTCCTCTACCACCAACAACACTAACATAGCCAACATATTACATTATTGATACCACCAACATCAAAAATACCGCTAACAAACCCGCATCACCACTTGAGATTATGTTATGTATACTTACCTTATTACTACTGTCCAAGTTGTTGTTGCAATTCTTCGATGTGCATGTCCAATTCTCCGACATGCACGTCGTGTATGTCGTGAATGTCGTGTATGTTGTGTATGTCATGTTTGTCATGTTTTTCGTGTATGTCGTGTATGTCGTGTATGCCGTGTATGTCGTGCATTTTGTGTCGTGTCGTGTCGTGTCGTGTCGTGTCGTGTCGTCTCATCTCATGTCCTGTCCGATATTCAACATTTAGCCAAGAATAGGCGACAACCACACAATCACGAGGGTTGCACTACCGATACAATAATCAAGGTCGGGGCGTAGCCCAACACGCACTATACTTCCATGCTTTTCCCTCCCACTAACAACCCATTCAACTTAGCCTTCTTCCTCGCTTTCGCCGACAGATTTTTTTCTGATTTCGACATTTAGCAAAGAATAGGCGGCCGCCACACAGTTACGAGGGCTGCACTTGCACAGCCTATTCAATAGTCCTGGTCGGGACGTAGCCCAACACGAAATATATACTTTTAATGACTTAATCAGTCGAAACCTGCGCGAAAACGAATCGAAGGGAGGCTCCCTCACCACACCACACCACACCACACCACACCACACCACACCACAACACGCCTCACCTCACCTCACCACACCACACCACACCACACCACACTACACTACACTACACTACACCGCACCACACCACACCACACCACACATGAACATCGAAAATCAGGTCATGGCGGGAAGAATACTTGCCTAGGATGATGATGACAAAGAGGGTGTGGTCGTAATTTCCCACCCAACCCGTATGTTTCCGTTGACTCCTTCCATCCCCATTCAACCTACTCAACCCCTTAAAACCTAGCCGTCAATTAACAAGCAACATCACATAGGCATCTCCTCTACCACCAACAACACTAACATAGCCAACATATTACATTATTGATACCACCAACATCAAAAATACCGCCAACAAACCCGCATCACCACTTGGGATTATGTTATGTATACTTACCTTATTACTACTGTCCAAGTTGTTGTTGCAATTCTTCGATGTGCATGTCCAATTCTCCGACATGCACGTCGTGTATGTCGTGAATGTCGTGTATGTTGTGTATGTCATGTTTGTCATGTTTTTCGTGTATGTCGTGTATGTCGTGTATGCCGTGTATGTCGTGTATTTTGTGTCGTGTCGAGTCGTGTATGTCGTGTCGTCTCATCTCATGGCCTGTCCGATATTCAACATTTAGCCAAGAATAGGCGAATTTATGTGTGATATCAAATTACGACCACACCACACCACACCACACCACACCACACCACACCACACCACACTACACCGCCCCACACCACACCACACCACACCACACCACACCACACCACACCACACATGAACATCGAAAATCAGGTCATGGCGGGAAGAATACTTGCCTAGGATGATGATGACAAAGAGGGTGTGGTCGTAATTTCCCACCCAACCCGTATGTTTCCGTTGACTCCTTCCATCCCCATTCAACCTACTCAACCCCCTTAAAACCTAGCCGTCAATAAACAAGCAACATCACATAGGCATCTCCTCTACCACCAACAACACTAACATAGCCAACATATTACATTATTGATACCACCAACATCAAAAATACCGCCAACAAACCCGCATCACCACTTGGGATAATGTTATGTATACTTACCTTATTACTACTGTCCACGATGTTGTTGCAATTCTTCGATGTGCATGTCTAAGACCTACAAGGGAGCACAGAAATAGTATGCGTATAAGGATATTTGTATTATATTTGAATGATTTGAAGAATGCATCGTCCTCTTGGGTGAAGGGATCTACCATACGACATGGGATAATGTCTAAAGATATATGCAGTCGCTTATGTTGTCGAAAAACAAACTTGTTCAAGGTGGCATATTAAAGAAATCAATGGTAATGGTTATGGTGATCATAGTCAACCACCTAATACTTCTCGTATTGTTTACTTGTTGTATCATCGCCAAGTGGGTGCATAATTGAACCCTCCTAAACTCCCAAATGTATTCACCTTAACATCCCACTAGGTAACACGAGCATCTTGGAATTCAAACATAGCATAAACAATAATGCTAGGCAAGTAAAGCATGCATTCCATTCCCACAATGCATAAATGATGAAAGTTGAACTTTGATTATGGTGATAGTGATGATGATGATGATGATGATGATGATGATGATGATGATGATGATGATGATAATGATCATCATCATGATGAAGGTGTTGGTTGTGATGTTAATGTTGGTGATAATGGTGTAAGTTGGAGATGATGGTGATGGTTCCGGAACATTGTGATACTAGAAGGTGCTGATGTATTTAATTTATCTTGTATTGGGTGCTTGTTGCAACTTATAGGAAGGCGGCCGATTCGAATTCGAGTAGGACCTAGCCATCACGACAGATGGGATAGGTTAACGATCCCAGGAAGGCTTCGCGCTAGCAACATAACAATCGCGAAAGACTAGGATAGCTATCCGAGGAAGGCTTCGCGATAGCAAGATTCGGCTTCCAAATCCGTGGAGAGAATCAAAAGCCGACCTGATTCGCGATCCTTCGATGATGCTTACCAATGAAGCTTGCCGATGATGCTTGGAGATGATGCGTTCCGATGTGCTCGCCGATGAAGCTTGATGAAGATGTCTTCGTGAGGTGTGCCGGTAAGGAGAAGGTCAAGCGGAAGAGTGTACTGTACTGTGCCAGCTGGGCCGACTGGAATGGTGATGAGGTGGCGCTAGGTGGACGATAGTCGTGCCCCATGTGGTAGTGCCATGCAGGCAGGCGTTGTGAGGCTGCAACCCAGGGGCCCCTGCAGCAAACCGGCAAAGCCAATGGTCGATGGACGATGAGGTGTTCCAAGCACGCGAGCCAAAAGCAACGTCCCTCCCGACCAGGTTCCGAAATCGCTACATCCTTGTTGCCAAGAAGGCAAAAGCTTGAATGCTTCAAATGAACAGTTTGGAAGCGCAGAAACGATACTGGTCGCCGTTGGAAGGATATCCCATGTGCGCCAGTGAGATCTGGTTAGAGTCAAACCCTTTGACACGTGACAAATTATGATTGCATTAGTCATGGCCAGCGAACACGCACATCCAGGCAGAGGGCGAATCTCGCCAACGACAACCCTCGTTTAAGAGTTTTGAAGGGATTGAATGCGTTAATTAACCCCTTTGGAGCGAAGGTGGGTGGGGGAGTTGGGGGGGGGGGGGGCGGGGGGGCGGGAGCTTGGTACTGGATTCGCTAGCAGCTTCGTCACAGGTGGTAAAGATTCGCCAGAACATATTCTGTCGAGGCTGTCCTTATCTAGTCATGGCCAACGAAACAACGAAAATATCCAGATCAAGCCAAATCGCGAATCTCGTCAACAATTACTCTCGGTTAAGTATTCGGAAGGGATTGAATGCGTTAATTAACTCGTTTGGAGCGAAGGGGCGTGGGGGGGGGTGAGGGGGGCGTGGGGCGCCACATTCTAGAACATCGCTCCAATGGCCAATGGTCGATGACGTGTTCTGGAGGACGTTAGGTCATGAGCAGCATGAGGCTCGAACGTGCTCACTTGCAAGGTATGGACGTGCGCGACGGCGTGGCCCACGTGTACCCGATCGGGATGGCCGCCATGTGGCCACGTTGTCCCAGTACCGCAGAGCGTCGAACGTTGAGAGGTCGTTAGGTCGCAGCACGAAGCTAAAATGTGCTTAATTTCAAGCTACGCCAGTGCGTGAGATGGGCATGTAATCGTTTCACATAGAACTGTTCATTGTGCAAGCTAGCAAGGCTGGAATCATGAGCATTACGTGAATTAGAAGTACCATAGTTGTCGTGGCTTTCCGTAGGCCCCCGTAGGCCCACCCAACGCACGTCCCTGCGGCTGAGTTGTGGGTGAAGTCCGTGCTAATAATAGCTCAAGTGCCCCAGGGGAATGTTTCGTCCATTGTGATGCTTGCATGTTTCGCCTCGATTTTTTGACGACAATTCCATTCCCAAACCTATGTATGCGCACATGATTGGATGGTACGAACTTGAAAAGATAACAAATGTAACCCAATAATTGTCGCTTTTGGCCCAAAAAGCACAAACCTTAGCTCCTTTTCTTGAATTGCGATGCTCATATGTGTTTTCGTGAGAATATGTCCGTTATCAATAAGTCTTATAATTGTTATATGTTGTATAATGTTTCGT